>PVJS01033429.1:0-22177 GCA_004027185.1 Glis glis | reverse complement strand
GTTGAGTTTGTTGGATCTTCTAAGTATAATATCATGTCATCTGCAAATAGAGATAGTTTCAGTTCCTCTTTTCCTATTTGTACTCCTTTTATTTCCTTCTCTTGCCTTATTGCTCTGGCTAGAGTCTCGAGTACTATATTGAAAAGGAGTGGTGACAGCGGACATCCTTGTCTTGTTCCTGTTTTTAAAGGGAACTCTCAAAGTTTTTCCCCATTCAGTATGATGTTGGCTGTGGGCCTATTGTATATTGCCTTTATGATGTTGAGGTATGTTCTTTCTATTCCAATTCTCTGCAGTGTTCTTATCATGAATGGGTGTTGGATTTTGTCAAATGCTTTTTCAGCATCTATTGAAATGATCATGTGATTTTTATCTTTAGTTCTGTTTATGTGGTGGATTACATGGATTGTTTTTCGTATGTTGAACCAGCCTTGCATCCCTGGGATGAACCCGACTTGGTCATGATGTATGATTTTCGTGGTGTGATTTTGAATGTGCATTGCTAGTATTTTGTTTAGAAGTTTTGTGTCTAAGTTCATCAACGATATAGATCTGTAGTTTTCTTTTCTTGAGCTGTCTTTGTTTAGTTTTGGTATTAGCGTGATGTTGGCTTCACAGAATGTGTTTGGGAGAGTCCCGTTTCTTTCTATTTCACGGAATAGATTGAGGAGTATTGGGAGTAGTTCTTCTGTAAAGGTTTTATAAAATTCACTAGGGAAACCATCTGGACCTGGGCTTTTCTTTGATGGTAGGCTCTTTATTGCTGCTTCAATCTCGTTAATTGCTATTGGTCGATTTAAATTTTCTATGTCTTCTTGATTCAACTTAGGAAGGTTGTATGCGTCTAGGAATTTGTCAATTTCTTCTAGGTTTTCCATTTTTTTGGAGTATAGTTTTTCAAAGTAGTTTCTGATTATCCTCTGGATTTCTGTGCTGTCAGTGGTAATATCACCTTTTTCATCTCTTATTTTAGTAATTTGGGTTGATTCTCTCTTTCTTTTGGTTTTCTTTTGGTTAGGTTGGCTAGTGGTTTATCTATCTTGTTTATTTTTTCAAGGAACCAGCTTTTGGATTTGTTGATTTTTTGTATTGTTTTTTTATTCTCTATTTCGTTGATTTCTGCTCTGATTTTAATAATTTCCTGTCTTCTACTAGTTTTGGGGTTAGACTATTCCTGTTTTTCAAGGGCTTTGAGGTCTGTCATCAGGTTATTTATTTGGTGATTTTCTGTTCTTCTTATGTGGGCACTCAGTGCTATGAATTTTCCTCCTAATACTGCCTTCAGGGTGTCCCAGAGATTTTGATATGTTGTGTCTCTGTTTTCATTTATTTCTAGGAATTTCTTGATTTCTCCCCTTATTTCTTCTCTGACCCATTCCTCATTCAGCAGTGTGGTATTCAGTCCCCACATGTTTATGAGGTTTCTCTGGGTCTTCTTATAGTTGATTTCTAGTTTCATTCCATTATGGTCTGAAAAGACGCAGGGGATTATGTCACATTTTTTGAACTTGCTAGTACTCACTTTGTGGCCTAGGATATGGTCTATTTTAGAGAAAGTTCCATGAGCAGCTGAAAAAAATGTGAATTCAGTTGTAGTTGGGTGGAATATTCTGTATGTGTCTACTAGGTCCATTTGGTTTATGGTGTTCCTTAGGTCTGAGGCATCTTTACTGACTTTTTGTCTTGAGGATCGATCTAGTGGTGTGAGAGGTGTGTTGAAGTCTCCCAATATTATTGTATTGGGATCTATGTGTGATTTAATGTCGCGAAGAGTTTCTTTTATGAAAGTGGTTGCACCTATGTTTGGGGCATAAATGTTGGCTATTGTTATATCCTCTTGCTGGATTGTTTCTTTTACCAGTAAGAAATGACCTTCTTTGTCTCTTCTGATAAGTTTAGGTTTGAAGTGTAATTTGTCTGATATCATAATTGCTACTCCTGCTTATTTTTGAGTTCCATTAGCGTGGATTACCTTGCTCCACCCCTTCACCTTTAGTTTGTGCGCATCTTTACTTGTAAGGTGTGTTTCTTGAAGGCAGCATATAGATGGATTGTGATTTTTATTCCATTTTGCCACCTTATATCTTTTTTTTTTGCGGTACCGGGGATTGAACCCTACACCTCCGGCCCTATTTTTTATACTTTATTTTGAAACCGGGTCTCACAAAGTTGCGAAGGGCCTCATTAAGTAGAGAGAGAGAGAGAGACAGGGAGAGAGAGAGAGAGAGCTGAAGCTGGCTGCAAACCCGGATCCTCCAGTCTCCGCCTCCCGAAGTACTGGGAGTACAAGCGTGCACCACCACGCCCGGCCTACCTTATGTCTTTTGATTGGGGAGTTGGGGCCATTTATATTCAGTGTGATTATTGAGAGATGGGTTTTCATTCCTAACATTTTGAGTTTTAATTTCTGTTTACGTTAGTGTTTGTTCTTTGCCTAGTTGTTTGTTTGATGGAAGTCACTGTTTCTATGGTTCTAGTGTTTCCTTATTATTTCTTCTTTGTAATTAATCTCTTTGAGCATTTTCTCTAGTGCTGGTTTGGAAGACATAAAGTGTTTCAGCTTCTGTTTGTCATGGAAGGTTTTTATTTCTCCATCAAGTTTGATAGATATCTTTGCTGGGTAGACAAATCTTGGTTGGAGGTTGTTTTCTTTCAGAGTTTGGAATATGTCGCTCCAGGCCTTCCTGGCTTTCATGACTTGGTTTGGAAGGTCGGGAGTGATTCTTATTGGTTTGCCTCTGAATGTTACTTGCTCTTTTGCTCTCGCTGCCTTTAAGATTCTTTCCTTGGCTTCTACATTAGTCAGTTTATTATGTGGAGTGGTGAACCTCTTCTCTGATCCTGTCTATTGGGGGTTCTATATGTTTCCTGTACCTGTGTATCGACCTCTCTTTCTATGTTTGGAAAATTTTCTAATATTACTTCTCTGAATAGATTATTGATTCCTTTAGTTTCAGCTTCTGATCCCTCTTCTATGCCTATTATTCTTATGTTTGCTCTTTTAAGACTGGCTGAGATCCCTTCAATGTCCAATTCCTGCTGTCGAATTGTTTTTTCTAATTTATATACTATGTGTTCATTTTTGGAGAGGTCATCTTCTAAGAGTGAGATTCTGTTTTCCATGTGCTCTATTCTATTGTTGATGGTCTGTATTGATGCCTTCATTTCAATTATTGCATCCTTCACTTCCTTCAGAACTTCTTTTTGATTCCTGCTTATTTTTTCCTTCATTTCTATCAGACTTTCTCTGAATTCTCTTTGGAAATCCTGTATCATTTCCTCTATTGAAGTTCTGAATTGTCCTTCTGGCAATCTTTGCACTTCTGAGTTGGCGGGTTTTATTTTTGTGGGATTGTGGGCGCTCATTGTTTCTTTGCTATTCTTCCTTTTCATGATTTCAGGTTTCTTATGTTTATACCTTTGTTGCTTTTGGTAGCTCTCTCTCTCTCACTCTGTAGGTTTCCTATGTCTATCTGTCTCCCTTTGTAGTTTATTATTCTGGAGGTAGATAGTTGCTACCAGGTCAGCCTTAAAGGTGACTATCCTTTCCTGAATGGTTATTCTCACTTGCTCGGCATAATGTTCATTTGCAGGCCCAGTTCTTGGTCTCCTTCAGTGATTGGGACCCTTGCCTGGTGCCTCTCACTACCTGTGCAAGCGACCAGTGCTGCTATTGCCCTTCTCACTGCAAGTGTGGGTCTTGTGGTCTCTACTTGGTCTCTCTATCTACACGTATGGCAGGTGTCACCAGCAGGGGGCCCTGGGCTTGTGTCTTTCTTTGCCTACAGAAGCAGTGGGTGTCGCCTTGCCCTGGTTCTGTGCAAACACGGAACTCCACGTTTTCCACAGAGAGAGCTGGTTTGGTCCAATTTTCCCCAGGTACCACAGGTGTATGTCCTGTGGTGCTCCCCGGGGACTCTACAAGGGTGCTGTGACCCGCGGGCTGCAAGTCTGTCCCACTCAACTGTCACCAGGGACTGTCTGCTTATCCACGCCTCTACCACGTCCCACAGTAGACCCCACTCCCACCTCCGCCAGGACAATCTGCACTGTCCCAGACCCCGCGAGTCCCTGTGGCTGCACTGGGTGGTCTCCCCCTGGGGCGGCTCGTTGACTTACGGTCTCATTGAGCGCTGCTCTTAATCTCTGGGGGGGGGGGACTCAGTCGCTGCTGCAGGCTCTGGTCAGGCCTCCGGGCCTCGGGTGCTCTGCCAAGTGTGGATGGAACTCCTGCTTGTACCCGTCACTGATGCTCTGCAGTGCTGGTTTTAGAGGAGGTCCCTGTCTTCTTTGTTGGTGGCCTGCAGAAGCTGCACTGCCCGTTGTTGTCGGCGCGGTCTGATCAAGATGGTGCCGCTGCCGCTTCTGCCGACGCAGCAGTTCGAATCTGTGTCGCACGCGGAGCGAGTCGCTGGTCACCTTCACTGCTGCTGTTCTGCAGCTGCTGGATTCACAGCAGGTCGCTGGCGTCTCCTTTGGTCTTGTGCAGGAGCCATAGTGCTGGTAGCCGCCAGCAAAGTCCTGCCAAGATGGCGCCGCTGTAGCCGCTGTGGCCGCCGCCGTTTGGTGTGTTGAGTGTGGAGGAGCCGCTGCTCGCTTTCGTCTCTGCTGATCTGCAGTTGAACTCACAGCAGGTCTCTGGCTTCTCTGCCGGCGGCGTGTGGAGCCGCAATGCTGGGAGCGGCCGGTGCGGTCCCGCCAAGATGGCACCGCCGCCATCCCTTAAGTAAGGCGCTTGGAGCTTTATATTTCCCTCTGCCTTGTCTTCTGGCTTTGATTCCGTCACATTTCAAACCCTTTGTTGTTTACTTCAAGTTTTTGTTGCTTTTCTTCTCCTGTGGAGAAGTTGATTTCACGGCGATTGAGATCCAAATCCCAGAGAGATCGTAGCATGGTATCTCCCTTGGTCGCCATCTTGGATCCCAACTTCCACACCTTTCTTTACCTTAATGTAGTTTTAACATTTTCTTCATACAGGTATTATTATTTCTTTGTTAATTGCTAAATACCTTTAAAAAACTTTTTTTTTCTCTCTTTCTTTTTGGTACTGGGGATTGAACCTAGGGACGTTTTACCTCTAGGTTATACTCTCAGTCCTTTTTATTTTCTATTTTGAAACAGTGTCTCACTAAGTTGCTGAGGGTCTTGATAAGCTGCTGAGGCTGGCCACCTGTTCCTCCTGTCTCAGCTTCCCAAGTACTGAGATTACAAGCGTGTGCCACCATGCCCGGCTTTAAAAAACTTTAAAAATCTACTGTGATTGGTGTTTTAAAGATATTTTAAAATAATTACTTGTAATGTAGGGAGATATTGATTATTATTGTAAGTTGTAGATTGATCTTAGATCCAACAACATTACTTAACCCTCTTTTTTGTTCTAATAGTTTACTTTGCAGGTTTCCTATACAGATAATCACATCATCTGGAAATATAACCACAGTGATGTCTCTTCCTTTCCAACGTTTGCAGCTCTAACCTCCTTGTCTTCACTTACAGCAAGGAGAGTGGGCACATCCTGTTAGGAATCTTCAGCATCTGCATCTTAAGCAAATATTTGCTCTCTGTAGTGTGAGCTATGGTAGTTCTCCATTTTGCAAATTTTGTACGTGAAAAAACAAAACAAAAAACATAATACCACCAAACCATACGTGGTGTTGAAATGTGTCAAAGCTTGTCAACCCTCCAGCCCTGATTGTTCACCCTCGTTCTGGATCACGGTGGCCGGGAGGAGGAGGGAGTAGCTCGTCCAGAACCAGCAGCCCCAGATGCTGCCCGATCCTTTCACTGCACTTTATGTCATTAGCTCCCCCATATCTTTCACTACTTTTTGCAGAAGTATGGTTTTTAGAATTTAATTATGCAAAGTATCACAAGCCATCTCTTACTTTTATAATTATGAACCTTTTTCTGTAATAAAAAGCGTATTAATGACTTTATGGTATAAATGTTCCTCAAAATCTTGCTTTTGTCATATTGAAACATGCACAAATAATGAATCCATTCTTATTATTGTTAAACCAGCATTTTAAAATTAGGAATTTTGTGTTTTAGAACAATAAACTAGTGTTTACCTAATTTTTAAGGTTAATTTAAGCCAGGCATGGTGGCGCATGCCTATAATGTCAGTAATTGGAAGACTGAGACAGGAGGATGGCAGGTTTGAAGCCAGCCTCAGCAACTTAGTGAGACCCTCAGCAATTTAGCTAGACCCTGATTCAAAATAAAAAAATAAAAAAGGCCTGGGGGTGTAGCCCCAAGGTAGAATGTCCCTGGGTTTAATCCCCGTACAAAAAAAAAAAACTATTTATATGGAGATTAAGAACTGAGCCTACATGAGACTTCAACCTGAAAACTAATTGCTGTCTAATTTTGGTAATTCGATTCAATGGAAAAAAAGAAGGTATCCATGCAAATTATTTGTCTATACTAAATTCACAAGCCACAGATCCAGGCACATGGAATTTCTTTAATGAAGATATCTTATGGCTGAAATGATGAATATTCTGCAAAATAACTTTACTTTTAAAAAAATTTAAAGTGGATAGAGAAAAAGATTATCTGGGTTTTCACAAATTTTGTATTTTAGCTCGATGGGTATAAAAGGAAAGCCAAGACACCCGTGAGACCCTGTTTCTGAATAAAAAATAATTTAAATAAGGCTGGGGGTGTAGCTCGGAGGTAGAGTGCCCCTGGGTTCAACCCCCAGTAACACACACACACATAAATAAATAAATAAATAAATAAATAAATAAATAAATGAATAAGACCAGCACCTTTGTAAGAGCAGGGGCCAAGCCGGGCGTGATGGTGCATGCTTGTAATCCCAGTGCTTGGGAGGCTGAGATGGGAGGATCGCAGGTTCGCGGCCAGCCTCAGCTACTTAGTGAGGTCCTCCGCAATTTAGAGAGACCCTGTTTCAAAATAAAGAATAAAATAGGGCTGGGGGTGTAGCTCAGAGGTAGAATGCTCCTGGGTTCAATCCCTGGTACTGAAAAAAAAAGAGCAGGGGCCAGAATTAAAGATAGACTTATATCTTACGGCCCTGGGCAGTGTGTTAGGTGAGTCTACCTTGGAAACACATTTCAAGGCCATTCCTTCCTTAGCTTTCCTTCCAGCCCCTGACAATACCTTGGCCTTGAATTTCTACTTTCTCCTCCTACCACTAGGGGGAAATGGGGAGTAGAGAGGAGAAAGCCAGAGGGCAAGAAGGCAGAGAGGCCCTTGTCCTGGGCATCTCTGCACAGGGCGCTCCTGCCGGCTCAGCTCTGAGCTCACGCTGGGATAAAGTTTAAGCCACTCTGCTACCCGAGCCTTGCTTTCGTCACTTGTCATGAGATGACGATATCGATCAATGGTCCCTTTTCGACCAGGGGTTTGGTGCCTCTGACTTCTCCCCCAGTTAAGTCGGACCACAGTTAGGATTTGACTCCCGCTCTGTCTTCTGAACAACTTCCTTTCACGCACTATCAGGCCTTCAAGTCACCAGGATTTCCTTCCCGGGCATATCACTCCTGCAGAGATCCCCGCTGGCAACAGAGAAGAACCCTTGACACCTCTGAGCTTAGAATCATTGGGCTGGATTATTATTATTATTATTATTTTTTTGCAGTACTGGGGATTGAACCCAGGGGCATTCTACCTCCAAGCTCCACCCCCAGCCCTATTTTTTTATTCTTTATTTTGAAATAGGGTCTCACTAAGTTGCGGAAGCCTCACTAAGTATCTGAGGCTGGCCGCGAACCCGGATCCTCTGGTCTCAGCCTCCCAAGTACTGGGATTACGAGCATGCGCCACCACGCCTGGCTATTGGGCCAGATTTTTAAAAATTCCCTGAGAATTTTCAGAGGTAAGGAAGACACGTACCAGGGTCACCCCTTCTATTTTCTTTGTTAACATCCAGCTTCTTGGAGTCTTAATATTCCCGTCTGTAAAATGGAATAATCCTCCTTGTCCCCACAAATACATTGTAAGGTGTAATTAGTGCTTATAAGCCTTGAGGTTTGGATGAGAGACACTGTAGAATGGTAACATGTTATTATACCTAATTACAGAGCCCCTGTGTATAAAATGCCCCGAAAACAATAGCTTTACCTGAAGATAGACAAAGAGGAGTGTGGAGATGGATAGACAAGAGATGAATGAGGAAGGAGAAATAAAGGGAGAAAGAAACAACAAAGAAGAATAACAAAGGAGAAGAAGGCAAAGGAAAACTGTTCTAAAAATTTAAGTGGAAGAAAAAATATGTAAGCATAATGGAGAATAATTAAAGGGACAAGTTATTCAGAATTTATTAGGAATTGATAAAGCTGTTACAAACAATGATATGACTAATGGCTAAAATTTGCTATTTGTAACTATAACACAGCTCTTAGCATGTGTGGTAGGTGGAATTCTTAGATGGTCCCATGATCGCTGCCTTCTGGTGTTGTTCCTGTTATTATTTCACGTGACAAAGGGTTTTTGGAGTGTAATCAGTTACCTATCAGTTTATGATACAATAGGAAGATTATCTGGGTGGGCCTGACTTCATCACATGAGTTCTGAAAAGCAACTCTTTTTCTTCACTGGTAGAAGAAGTCACAAAGATGTTCTCTGGCTGGTCTGACAGAAAGCAAATATATTGCGAGCTGCCTACGGGGGCCACTGGGAAGGGCCCGAGAATGACTTCTAAGAGCTGGTAGTAGGTAATAAATGGGAAGGCAGACTGTGGTCCTACAACCCCAAGGAACCAAATTCTGCCACCAACAAATATGAGCTTGGAGTGGATTTCCCACAAAATTCAGCAGGCCAACACCCTGGTTTTAGCCTATGGTATCCTGAGCAGGGGAACCCAGTCATGCCACGTGGGACTCTGATTGATAGAACTGTGAGTCAACAAAAGGGTGTTTCAAGCTGCTAACCTTGTAGTAATTTACTTCTTAGCACTAGAAAACCAGTGTAGCACGCATGTTAATACAAAATAGAAATAGCTACATTATCATATTGCTCAAGCAGATAAAACTGTTTTTATTGATTGGCTTCTGGGCCATGGTTAGATTAAAATTTAGGAGTCACAGTAGTGAAGTAATGGTCATAAGAGTCAAGGAGAACAAGGAAAAATGAAATTTTAACAAAAACCCTGATCTTATTTAATGCCAATTTAATATGTAAAGTAAGAATAGCATTGCTATACAAGTACAGGTAACATTTTCAGGTGTGTGCTTGTAAATTAAGGCAAGTTTGGGGGGGATTACTAAAAAGGGCTTTGGGACCAACTGTTTTGAAAGGAAGGAGATATTTTTGCATATCACATGACCTCCACCAACTTATTTTTGCGAATCTCAACTTTCTGTACTTGGATTTCTTTATGGCAAACTCCTCCTGTAGTCAAAACTTTTACTGATGCATAGCAAAATAGGCTTATTTATTTTTCTTTTATTGGTACACTGTAATCATACATCTTGATGCAGTTCAGGGTGATAGAGGCATACATGCACACAGCACTCATTGAGCCCCCCCCCTCTAGTTTCTACCTCACTCTCTCTCTCTCCTCCTTCCTGTGCTCAGCACAGTGATTGGCTTTGAGAAGTGTGTGTTTGTACATCATGTCCATTGAGGTGTTTCCCTCTTCCAGTCTTCCTCCCCCCTCCCATCTCCCTCAGTGAGGTCCCCTCCTTCACTCCACTAAGGTTTCTCCTCCTTTGTCTGGAGTCCCTCCTGTGTCCCAATTTCTCCCTAGCTTCCGCATATGAGGGAGAACATCCGACCTTTTACTTTTTGTGACTGACTAATCTCACTTAGCATAATATTCTCGAGTTCTATCCATTTCCCTGCAAATGGCATAATTTTGTTCTTCTTTATGGCCAAAACAGGCTTATTTAAATGATATCTTCTCAAAGATATGTGTGTTTTATTCCATTTTCCAGTAGAGTAGTTGCCAAATAGCAAAGGGACCAAGGAAAAGAAATCAAAGACAGAGTTGGGAAGGTGGAAACGCATACCTAATTAGTGTGTCTTTTGCAGGTTTTAGCACTGGTCTCTGTTTTTCTGTCTCATCTGGTTCTAAATATCAAGGTCTGGTCAAGGATGGTCTTGCCCCTCCCCCCCAGCTAACTAGAACTCCCGGTGATGCCCTTTCTCTGTGGATCATGCCAACATTTGCTCAGCTTCCAAAACTTCAAAGCTCTGAGTCATCTTCTATCCCTCCCTTTCCCTAATCCCTCATATCCTACACTCTGTTGCCAAATCCCTACAAAAATTGTCTTTTATTTTTCCTGAATCCCACTGCCATTAACTTAATTCAAGTCCTTGTTATGATTTGCCAGGTTGTTGCCACAGCCTTCTAGGTTATTCGGTTGTCTAATTTCCCATCACCATTCATTCTACAAATCACTCGCAGAACATTCCTTCTGTAATACTGTACAGTTCCAGTCTTGACTTTTTTACTTGAAGAATTTCAGTATCTCCTTTGGCCCACAGAATAAAGTCTTAACCTCCTTACTTTGATATTAAATTCCTCCACAGTACAGTACTGATTTTTTTCTAGTTTTGTTTTTCAGAACTTTCCCATATGTACTCTGTTCTTTAACTGAGTTAGATTCCTATGTCCCTTGAAATTTGAATTTTGGAATTGAATCGAGTTGCAATGAAGTCCTAATTCCACAAATTACTGGCTATGTGAGCTTGGACAGTCTCCTATATTTCTATTAGCATTAATTTTGTCATCTATAAAATGGAGGTAGTACTATCTCTCACAAAGACTCATGTGAGAATGAAATATGAAGGTATGTATAAATTTCTGGGCATAAAACCTAACACACAAGGGCTGAATAAATGATACTTTTTACTATTATTTTCCTCCTTCTCTTCCTATTTTTTCTGTATCTTATTTGTGTTGGTATCATCATTCTCATGGTTGGTATTTTTTGTCTCTTTGCTTTTGTCTGTGATATTCTCTCCACTGGGAACACAACTCTCCATTTCTGCCTGTTTAATTGCACACTATCATCCATTATGACGATTCCCACAAATTCCTTTCATTGAGCAGAATGGGCAATCTAACCCAATTTGGGTTACTCCCTTTTCTTTGCAGAGATCGGCTTCGGAAACATTCCATGGATCAATCCTGGTCAATGAGATGCGAAGAGAAACTGCTGCTAAAGCCCTAATCTTTTCATTGAAGGAAACTCTTCTTCATCACCATCTGGACTTGGCTATATTTGGATGTTGTTCCTGAACTACTACTACCCAACAGAGATGGAAGTACCCCTAGGAATGGAGGAGGCGGTGGGGGCAACCTAGAGTCCTTTCTATTTCTGGTCTTCTGGTCATATAATACAGAAATCTTTCCTCATTGAAGCCTGTCTGGGTCGTGACTTCCTTAGTATACTCTCTCTCCTCTGTCTTCCCGTTGCTTCCTGTCAGGTCTGTCCTCTGCACCCATCATGGTGCCATGGAGGGCCACCACGTGTGCAGGTATCTCTGTCTCCCTGGAGAGGTTCCCACTGCAGGTGGTGACTGCATCTTAATCCCCTTGAGAATGTTCCAGGCTGTCTTGCTCAACGACACTTGTCCCAATAGGCCATTTGTTATTTGTTGGACATTTGTATGTTGATTTTTATATAGTTTGGATATAATTCAGTTCAATGGTCTGGATACATAGATGTATAGATTCCCTCCTTAACTTTCTTATATAAGAATATTTAAAAAAAAATCAACACTTCAGAGGGGAATGCCCAATATACTTGAATTGGCAGCTCCATGACAGAAGAGAGAACCTAGGAAGTTAAGAGTGTAGGGGAGGGAGAGAAGTCAAACCCAGGAACTCTGCTTAGTAGAACCTATTGGCAACACGAATGGACATCTGTGAGCAGGGCCACGGAAGTGTTTTCTAGTGATTTCCGAATGTGTGACATAGGTGAATGGCTGTCCTTTTGATAACATATTTGGATAAATATATACAGGACAGGAGGCTAGAAATTGCAGAGAAGTGATTTTTTGAAGAGTCAATAAACTTCACGTTTTCTTCAATTTGAGCATTTTTGTTTTCAGCCTCCAAACAGTAATCATCCTGAAGACATTTGCATTCAGGAACACAAAATATTTAAATACTCGAATACTCTGACTTTATTGTCATATATCATTAATTCTTTGATATAAGTCTTTAGTAACTTTTTAAACTTTCAATGTCCCTCCCTCCTTCCCCTCCCTTCCTCTCTCTCTCCCTCCTTTCTTCCTTTTTTTGGTACTGGGAATTGAACCCAGGGGCATTCTACCTCCAAGCTACATTCCCACCCTTTTTTATTTTAAAACTTGCTAAATTGTTGAGAATGGCCTTGAACCTGCAACCCTCCTGTCTCAGCCTCCCAACTACTGGGATTACAGGCATGTACCACCACACCTAGTTTAATGTTATTATTTCTCATCAAACACTACATCCTGGGCTTCATTGTTAAGTGAATTAAATCCCTCACCACTGTAAGTAAATTGGGTTATTATGAAAGGTCATAGAATAATACACGTGATAAATTCTCATCCTCTTGTTTTAAATATGTCTGTGTCAGAAATGGGGAAGATTTGACTCAAATTATCTGTCAGTGTCTCTTTCAATATTCTGATGTATGTATCTGTCAGACCACAAGTTTCCAGAAGAGACTGGAAGGACCGTTGCATCAGGAGCCTGGCGCTGGGACGCGTAGGAGGAAGCGATGAGAAGGGAGGTGAGTGCTCGTACTTACGCTTTGAAGGAGCGGGGCAGTGTCTTCCCACTGGTGGGCAGGCTGAGTGCCTTCAGCACCCGGGCCCAAAGAAACCCATCGGGCCAGGAGAGAGAGACGGGTGTGGGCCTGAGCTGGGGGAGTGGGCGCATCTGTAACTGGGCATGACTCTCCTCATGACCGCATCCGAGCAGCTGCTCTGCTCCTTAGTAAACACTTATTGCCCCACTGGCAAGGCGCCCAGAGCGAGGCCTTTCTTTCCTGGGTGTCAGCGGTTCAGCCGGTGGAGCTGCGCTGCTGCTGAGCCTGGGGAGAAACTAATGGCTCCCAAATCAAGAGGACCAAGGTGCCAAGCTGGAGATCTCTGTATGTCCATTGGACTTGGTGTTTAAGACCTTGAGCTGGGCGTGGTGGCGCACGCTTGTAATCCCAGTACTTGGGAGGCTGAGACAGGAGGATCACAGGTTCAAGGCCATCCTCAGCAACCTGGCAAGCCTCTGTTTCAAAAATAAAAAATAAAAAATAAAAAAGGTCTGGGGGATGTAGCCTGGAGGTAAAATGCCCCTGGGTTCAATCCCCAGTACCAAAAAAAAAAAAAGACTTTGGGAGCTGGGCATGGTGGCGCACGCTTGTAATCCCAATACTTTGGGAGGTGGAGACCGGAGGATCCAGGTTCACAGCCAGCCTTAGCTCTCTCTTTCTCTCTCTCTCTACTTAGTGAGGCCCTCTGCAACTTCGTGAGACCCGGTTTCAAAATAAAGTATAAAAAATAGGGCCAGGGGTGTAGCGCGGAGGTAGAGCACCCCTGGGTTCAATCCCTGGTACTGCAAAAAAAAAAAAGAAAGACTTTGATCTTCTTATGCTATCTATTAGTTTCCCCAGACTCAACACTTAATAATTAGCTACCTCATGTCATTTTGTTCTCTATTTATTTTCGTTACCGTGGCAAATGTTTCCTGAGCATCTCCGCAGTGACAGGTGGGTATCTTTGTCTTCACAGGGGACACAAAACCACAGGATCAGAAAAACGTGATCTCTACAGTCGACTAATTTCATGTTCCAAAGGCGGGCAGAATATTAAGAATTAATTGCTGCTCAGGGGCTTCTGGGCTGGAGGGCTCTTCTCCCAGATGCTCGCTAGTCAGGTTTCTGGAACCTTCCATATCTAAGCTCCAACTTCCCCTCCCAGGATGGACTGTCCCGTCACCCCACTCAGGACAACCTCTCCCCTCCCCCACAGTTCCCAGATCCAAACACCTCTGCAAGCTCAAAGTTTTCTCCCCCATCATTTTGGGGCAAGCTAATTAGTATCAAATGGTGTGAGGCCATTCCCTTTATTTATTCGATTTATTGTGAATATTTTTCCTGCCAACACATTTATGTGTTTGACTACTGGAGCCTCAGACCCGGTGACTTTAACCAACAGTATGGACACTGTATTACTTTTCTCAAATTCAAAAATCCTGAATTTTGAAATGCTTGTGGTACCAATGGTTTCAGATACGGGATTATGAACCTGTCCCACTGAATGTTCTCCTGTTTACTCATGAGCTAACTTACTGATTTTCTTGTTTCTCAACTCGGAATGATAGCAGAGATCTCGTCCTTTTTGTTCACTTTATCTGGAATTCAAAATAATAACTGGGTGCTTAGGAAATATTTGTTGAGTGAATAAATGGACGCTTTCGCACGCAAGGTGCCCGGTATTCTGGCGTCAGTTTGGCTGGGGGAGGGCAGAGAGGATGTCAGAAAAGTTCTCTTGGAAGAATTGATGTCAAGGTTAAGACTTAAATGATTACCTAAGCAAAGTTAAGAATGGGGAAAGAGAAGAATATTCTGGGCATGGAAATGAGCAAATCTGAAGGAGGGAATGAAATTCGGAGAGGCTGAAGCTGTGAATTTAAGTGGGGTGTGGCAGAGAGACTTGATACCAAGCGAAGAGTGTAAGAATCATGGTAAAGAATTCCTTCCTTCCTTCCTTCCTTCCTTCCTTCCTCCCTCCCTCCCTCCCTCCCTCCCTCCCTCCCTCCTTCCCTCCCTCTTTTCCTTCCTCTCTCCCTCCTCTCCCTCCCTCCCTTTCTCCCTTCCTCCCTCCCTCCCTTCCTTCCTTCCTTTCTACTGGAGGCTGAAACCAGAGGTGTTCTACCTCCGAGCTACACCCCCAAACCATTTTATTTTTATTTTGAAACAGTCTTGCTAAGTTGCTTAGGGTCTCGCTAAGTTGCTGAGACTGGCCTCGCATATTGGATCCTTTTGTTTCAGCCTCCCAAGTACTGGGATTACAGGCCTACACCATTGCACCCAGTTATTATCCCTTAGGCCAAAAGGAGTGATGATTTGATAAACGTATCGACTCACAAGTCCTGCTGACAATCTGCAAAGCAGGCATTGTTAGTTGGCTTTACAGTTAAGAAGTCTGAGAGTCGGGAGTTTGAGGGGCCTGCCCAGCAATATGTGTTTAATTTGTGGTAGAGCTGTGACTGTAATTCTGGTGGCCTGGTTCTATACTGCATGCTTCCTTCCATTCATCCATCCATCCATCCATCCATCCATCCATCTATTTATTTATTTATTTATTTACTTATTTATTTATTTATTTATTTTGTGGTACTGGGGATTGAACCCAGGGGCATTCTACCTCCGAGCTACATCCCCAGCCCTATTTTTTATTTTTATTTTGAAACAGGGCCTTGCTAGATCGATGAGAGTCTCCCTCCTTGAGGAGGCTCTCCTTGAACCTGCGATCCTCCTGTCTCAGCCTCCCATGCATGCTTCCTTTTAGAAGGATGGTGAAAACTCTTTATGAGAAGCAGAACACCTTTGAAGATGAAAAGTCACCTCCATCACCATGAAATTACCTAAGAGTCTCGGCTGGCTGAAGGGCTAAGCAATAATGCTAGTCACAGGTCTGATCTCCGAGTATACTGATTAGATCCGGCCAGTTCTACCGATGGACGGTACTTCTATCTCCATCGGCAGTCTTACTAGTGATCACAGATGCCTTAGTGGCAGAGGATGGCTGGGTGAGATGGAGCAGAAGAACACAGGACACACAACATCACATCAGACAAAGCAGCCCCATAAGCCCAGACTGCTTTATGTTCATGTGTATAGTGAAGCGTATAATAATTAACTATGAAGCTCAGGTATTATGAAAGGTATGGCTCCTTGTTCACTCTCAGAGGTGGTAGGTAACTAGGAAGTTGATAAGAAATGAACATTGTTAGAAGAGTTCAAAGAGCATATTCAGATCTCTGCGCTCCATCTTCTTTAACAGAACACACTGGCCTTTCCTCTCTGCTGTGTAAGCTTTAAGAATCCATCCTAGCTGGGCGTGGGGGCGCATGCTTGTAATCCCAGTACTTGGGAGACTGAGACAGGAGGATCACAGGTTCACAGCCAGCCTCAGCTACTTAGTGAGACCCTGTTTCAAAATAAAAGGATAAAATAGGGCTGTGAGTGTAGCTCAGAGGGAGAATGCCCCTGGGTCCCATCCCCAGTATGACAAAAAAAAAAAAAAAAAAAAAGAATCCGTCCTGAAGAACCGCATGTTATTCTAAACCTACCTCATGTGAGCATGAAAATGTGTTATTCCAAAATGCAAAAAGGCTAAATAATATATATTTATTATAGTTTATAGTATCTATTATTGCTAGCAACTTAAAATTTTCAAATCAGCTTCTGTGAGAAGTACCATATTTTATGGACTACCAGCTCTAGCAAAGTCCTAGACTTTAATTTCAAAAGTGATTGGGTCTGGGCACAGTGGCACCTGCCGGTAATCCCAGTACTTGGAAGGCTGAGACAGGAAGATCGTAGGTTCAAGGCCAGCCTCAGCAATTCAGTAAGGCCCTCAGCAACTTAGACCCTGTTTCAAATAAAATAAAATAAAATAAATAAAATAAAATAAAAAATAAAAAGGGCTGAGGTATAGCTTGGAGGTAGAATGCCCCTGGGTTCAATCTCCAGTATAAAAAAAAAAGTGACTGGGACAGTAGAATTACTCCCGTCTAAACACACTGATGATGGCTCATGTCCGTAATGTGTTCTCATGCATTTGTCATGGCTTGAAGAGCTTTTCTTTGTCTATCTTTCCTAACCCTGGGAGCCCTTCTTTCAGGGAAAGAAGAAAGGACGCGTATTGACTTCTGCTAGAGGTCCTGATAAAGACCTAGAGAGAAAGTTTCTGCCCATGTGGCAATAGCTCTGCCATCTAATAGGTACAGCACTGGATTTGGAGCCAGAGGCCTAGGCCTGATCACCCACTCTGTCCTTCTCAGCTGTGAACTCTTGGAAGGTTAGCTAATCTCTCTGAGCCTTAGTTTTCTCACCTACAAAATGAGATAGTATCTACCTCACAAGAATGTGGTGAGGATTTAATGAGATTACACAGATGAAAGGTACATTGGTAGAATTGTGCAAATGTCTGCTATGAGTATTAATAATTAATACTGTGAGTAGGAAAAATTTGAGGTTCTTTTAGACACAAGAGTGAATTCAGATGTATCTGGATGGTTTTAAGTGTGGAAATGGACAAAGTGGGCTCTCTAGAGTGAATTCTACTCTCCTTCGTAGAGTTTAAGGAAAGCGGAGTCATAAGAATTACTGTTGAATGAATGAGGAATTTGAGCAAATGCTAAAAAGTGTCTAAGGAAAAAACCCTTAGAGCAATACTATGTTTAACATTAGCATGTCCGGTAACATGTTTGAAATATTTTAGTGATGTCTTCTAGAAAGTTCTGCAACTGTGGCTGTGGGTGTGATGCACTGGGAGAGGTTGTGACATTGATTCCTGGCAGGCCGCAGGAGTCGATGTGTGACCTGTTCATATTTAGTACATAGACCTTACATAGCTAAGGGGATTTGAAGTATATTGAATTATTCTGGGGCTTTGATTTACCTTGTTAAAAATGATCAGTAGTCTGGATTTTTAAAAAATGTAAGTTGAGGGCCGGGCGTGGTGGCGCATGCTTGTAATCTCAGTACCTGGGAGGCGAAGACCGGAGGATCCGGGTTCGTGGCCAGCCTCAGCTACTTAGTGAGGCCCTCTGCAACTTCCTGAGACCCGGTTTCAAAATAAAGTATAAAAAATAGGGCCGGGGGTATAGCTCGGAGGTAGAACGCCCCTGGGTTCAATCCCCAGTATGGCAAAAAAAAAAAAAAAAATGTAAGTTGAGGGGTTAATGAAAAAAAAAAGAATGCTGGACAATTATGGTACTTTAAATTACAAATATTGTTATGAAAGTTTAGACAACTCACATAATGTAAATTTGTCATTGAGGGAGCCTCTTTTACAGGGAAGCTGGAGCCTAGATTGTACATTTAGTAAAGTCTCTACTTATAATTTGGCTTTGCTATTTCCTTGTCTGAGACCTTAGCCTGAGCTTATCTATCCATCTGTGAAAGGGGATAGTATAGTACCTTCCTAATATTATTGTGCTGATTAATAAGGCAGTGCACACGAGCCTACAGCCCAGTGCCCGAAGGAAGCACTCCATCCATGCCTATCACATTTATTATTTAAAAACTTAAAAAAATCTTTCAATTGATTTCTGCAATTTCTTTTCCCCAAAGAAGAGAGTTAACCAGTCATCAGCAAAATCTAATGCTATTTTCTTGACTCCATGATCACTGAGCCTCTCTTCATGGAAGAGTAGATGAATGAAAAGGACTTAGAAGTGAGATCACTAGCAGGGTGTGATGGCTCATGCCTGTAATTCCAGTACTTGGGAGGCAGAGACAGGAGGATTGCAGGTTCAAGGCCAGCCTCAGCAACCTAGCAAAACCATGTTTACCATGTTTTTTAAAAAAAGAATAAAGCAGGGCTGGGGGTGTAGCTCAAGAGGTAGAATTCTCCTAGGTTCAGTCCCCGGTACCCCCCACCCCAAATAAAAGAAGTATGATTGCTGCAGAAATGGGGCCACAGCCCTGCAAAAGCCCAGGCATAGGCAGGGGTTAGGGCTTATGTGCTTGAACTCAGAAAGGAAGGGAAGGGAAGGGAAGGGAAGGGAAGGGAAGGGAAGGGAAGGGAGCCTGGACATTGCATGTCAACCGATAACACCAGTGTAGTGCTTTTTGGAAAGAACTCCTAAGAGGAGAAAAGAAATGTTAAAGCAATGGAATTTTACCGAGCCCATGAGAGTTGGGAGGAAATTGTTGAAGAAATGACCGTCTTGCATTTGCAGACATGGGCCAGTGACTGAAGCAGCAGCAGCAGCAGCAGCAGCAGCAGCAGCAGCAGCAGCAGCAAATAAACAGGCCAGATGTGCTGTGATGATGTGCGGACCTGAAGTGAGCCTCTTGCAGGAAACCTGCTTGCCACCTGCAGCAAGAAGCAGGGGCAACCACAGCAGCCTTCCCATCACAATCCACCTATTTACTGCGCAGAGGTCCCTGCCAGAGACAGCTGCAATGTTGACGGAGTGGGGCGACGTCTCAGTGGGGCCCGTAAAGGGAAGAAATCCAAAAGGACTTCAGGGCAGGACAGTAACCCGCTTATGTTCAGAGGCGGCTCGGCTATGGTTCTAGGCTCTATTCCCTGGGGAGGCCTGGTGCCCCCAGAAATCTGGCCTGAAGCAGAGACCACAGGCTTCGCTGCTGTGGACAGCACAGCTCCCCGCTCCTTTGCTTGGCTCTGGGCGCAGAGCATGGTTTATGGAAGGAGAACACCGTTTTGTACTTCCTGGCTGTGTTCTACAATGCCCAGCGGTCCAAAAGAGACACACGCTCGCTCCCTCTAGAGATGAATGGTGTGGAACTCTGAAGGTAAATACCTCTGCCCTACCTCTCTGGATGTCAAATACTGAATTGAAAAACAATCTTATAAAGAGAACTTTATTATAGAATAACAGCGAGAAGAGGGTGGGAGCCTCTGGGGGTAAAGTCTGCACAGACATTTTTCTGACAGCCGTGAGCGTGCAGGTATTAAGCTTCCCCCCAGCACAGCTCATGGCCTGGGTCGAAGCTTTAATGGCGACACAGAGAGGGTAAAGGAGATATGGCACTTGGGTTCTTAGGGACTCCAGCCCATCTAAAAGTTATTTCTCAAGTAGGCAAAATGGCAAAATGCCCGTGGGCACCTTGGTTTTGAAACTACGGGGCCGCCATGGGAGGTAGTGTTGAGAGGGCCCCAGGCTGCGAGCCTAGGTGTTGGGAAGTCGGGTGAGCAGGAGGGAGAAGGAGCCGTGGGCAGGAGGGGGTGCAAAGATGCAGACAGGTCCTCTTTCCTTCCTTCCACCACCACCAGGATTTAGACCGTAGCCCTACCTTTAGACCTGCTGGTTGTGGGGTCTGGAGAGGGATGGGGAGGAGTGATGGGAAGGGGAATGAAGGTCAGGTGGAGGAAGGTTACCAAGAGTAGTGGAGGCACGTGAAATCTATTCAAGTGCAGAGATGTAGCAATAGTCAAGGAGCTGGGCTGTTACTCTTCCTCTCTTCACTCCACTTCCAGCTTTGATACTGCTGCCCTGTGTCGCAACCACAGGTCCTGTGGTGGCTGGGGAGTGAATGATTGACAGCGCCGGGTCTTACCCGAGTGTGGCCCGCAGCGGAGGAGTGACCACTGCAATCCACGGCTGCACAGGGGGGTTCCCTCCCTCCCTCCCTCTCTCCCTCTCTCCCTCCCTTCCTTCCTCCCTCCCTTCCTTCTTTCCTTCCTTCTCTTTCTTTTCCCTTTCTTCCTCTTTTTTCTCTCTTCTCTTTCTCATTCTCTTCTCCCTCCCTCCCTCCCTCCCTCCCTTCCTTCCTTCCTTTCCTTCCTTTTCTCATTCTTTCTTTCTTGTTCTCTTTCCCTTCCTTCCTTCCCTCCCTCCCTTCCTCTCTCTCTCTCTCTCTCTCTTTCTTTCTTTCTTTCTTTCTTTCTCTCTCTCTCTCTTTCTTTCTTAGATTGAACTCAGGGATCTTCTACCTCTGAGCTACACCCCCAGCTCTATTTTATCTATTTTATTTTGAAACAGGGCCTCACTAATTTACTGCATGCTGGCCTCAAACTTGCGATCCTCCTGCTTCAGCCTCCCAAGTACTGGGATTACAGGGGTTGTCACTGCGCTGGTCTCTCTCTCTTTCTCTCCCTCCCTCCCTCTTTTCCTCCCTTCTTCCTTCCTTCACTAGGGATTGACCCCAGGGCCTTGCGCTTTACCACCAGGCCACACCTGTGTATCTTCTTCATAAAGGAACAATTTTTCTCTTTTTTCCTACCCTTCCCACTTCCCCTGTTTCTCTCTTCTCTCCTTTCTCTCTCCTCTCTGTCTCTTTCGTTGGTATTGGATTTCTATTTAAATTTACTTGAAGCCCCTGGGTGGCAGTCATTTATTTTCAAACTCATCACAGAAGGAGAAGAAACATTCTAGCTTCTGGACCACAGAGCAGCAAGTGGGTGGCAGAGATGTCGCCTGAGCCAACCTCTAGGCCACCCTCTGCCCTGTGCCGCCTGCCCTGTGGCCTCCCTTCACCATGAAAGTCAAGGTGTCATTTAACACGTGGTTGTGAGAAACACCAGGCCAAATACTAGACCCCTTGGCGTATGCTGTGCTTAGGAGCAACACAGTTTTTCTTCACTTACCATCATGGCTGCAAAAGAAAGGAATACAGTGCGCTTGGATTTCAGGGCACTGGGGAAACGAAGACAGTTAAGCAAATATTAGTCCATGCGCGGCGATCCTCTCCTTTGTGTACACTTTGAACTAAAACAACAGCCTCTTAGTAGAGTGGTTGAAGTTAAAGTGTTCCGACACACATTAAAAAAAAAGAGAACGTTTTAAATGGCAGCTGCCTCCGTGGTATACAAAGCCTCCCAAAGTCTCAGAATAAAATGAATGTGCTCTCAAGGTGTCTGCTTCTTGACTGGGACAAAATTAAACAGAATAATTAAATAGAATAAGATCAGTGATTCAGTGATGTTGGAATTGTAAAGGTGATAAAAGACGAGGAAATAACTCCCTGTTTGACTACAGCCAGGGGGTTGATACATTAATGAAAAATACCGGACCTAAACAGACCAAATTCATTATTTTTTGGTGCTGCTAAAATTGTGTTTGGATAACCGAAAAAGATGAAGTGGAAAAAGGAGACATTCATGTCTAGCGTGGAAGGAAAGACCTGGTTGCGTCTGATATTGGAGAACACATTTTTCTGGGACTGTTCATCCTAGTGAAAATATTACCTTTGTGTCTCTGCCAACGGGAGTGTTCTCGTTTGTGATTCAGGATTATTTGTCCTGTTGTGGTTGTTTGATTCTCTTTTAAAATTCTTCCCTTTTCCTTTCATACTCGCTTGGTTTTCAAACTCCAGCTGATCTACACAGCTGAATAATTTTGTAGAAGACAGAGCTCAAAGCCGGCCCTTGGCTTCGTGACCATCGAAGTTGCTTTTTGTCCCACGGTTCCACACAACTTTCCATTTGGACATAGATATGTGTTTTTTTTTTTTTTTTTTGCGGTACCGGGGATTGATCCCAGGGGTGTTCTACCTCCGCGCTACACCCC
>PVJS01033428.1:0-14738 GCA_004027185.1 Glis glis | reverse complement strand
AGTGAGATTCCTAGTGATACATTTATATATGGTCATAAGGTTGTTTGGTCTGTTTCCTTCTCCATACCTCCCCTTTTCCTTCCCTCCTCTTTCCCAGGTGCCCTTCCACTATGCTACTGGTCTCTCTCCTCATTTTCATGAGGTCTCTTTTCTTTCCATTCTTCTCTCTAGCTTTCACATATGAGTGAAAACACACCATACTTGATAGAATTCTGAGTCTGGCTTATCTCATTTAGCTTGATGCTCTCCACTTCCACTCATTTTCTTGCAAAGGACATAATTTTGTTCTTCTTTATGGCTGAGTAAAACTCCATTGTGTGTATATACCACATTTTCCATTCATCTGTTGTTGGACACCTAGGTTGGTTTCTTAATGAGATTTTAGTTAATGAGCATCTTCAGTTAAATACATACATTTTGTTTCAGGGCTATTTTCTGTTACATTCCTTTTTTCAAGTAAAATTTTGTAGAAATATTTTTGTGATGTTTTAGTATAAGGTCAGCTTCCTTAGAAATATAGATTCCAATTTCAGCTAAAGGATGCTAAGAGGGAGACTGGCTACTAAAGCAGTGTACCTCTGGGCAGTGCTAACTTGCTGAGATCAAAACAATCCAGGAGCCAGGCATGGTGGCCCACGCCTATAATCCCAGTACTTGGGCGGCTGAGACAGGAGGATTGCAGGTTTGAAGCCAGCCTCAGCAATTTCATGATCAACTTAGCAAGACCCTGTTTCAAAATTTAAAAAATAAAATAGGGCTGGGGGAGTAGCTCATAGATAGAGTGCCCCTGGGTTTAATTCACAGCACCACAAGAAAAGAAAAAAAAATCCAGATTTTTGTAGGTTTCCTGTCCAAAAATTCACTGACTGGTTAACTTAGACATGGCTAGGCTCTGGAAGGCGATGCATAACCACCAAATACTTGAGACTAATTGGTATTGGCGAACCCCTTTACTAAAGAACAGAGAAAATCAGGATGGAATATTTATGTAAGTGTTAATGCATTTCTACTTCATTTAAGAAGTCAATGTAGGGAACAAAATATGTCCACAGGATCGTTTGGTATGAAATTTAAGCAAAAGAATTAGGATGGTCTCACTCATCAGAATTTTCAACTACAAATTGGATTGTGTGATTATTTGTTTAACTTTTACAACTTTGCTTAGATTATTTTATTTGCTACTGTCTATCCAGTGTCTAGCGCATGGAATGGCATGTAGTAGGAATTCCATAGAGATTTGTCTAATGAATGGAAGGGTATCAGACAATGACGTCACAATGCAATCAGCCTTCCAGGGCCCTGGAATTCTCTTGAACATCCTTTCCACTCGGGCAATATAGGTGACAGCTGATATATGTGCTCTCTGGCTCCTTTTTTTACTATAGTCATCATTACCTCATATCTGGCAGATTATTATTATACAACTATTATTATACAATTGAGTAAATTACAGGTGTTGTCACATCATTTACTTTCTAGATCTCTCGGATCCCCTAGGGTAGGGGCTGTATGCTCATTATCTGCATGAACACGTCTTTTGCTGCTTAGCAATAGTGCCAGATGCGTGATGAATATTTGTTGAGTGAGCGAATGATTACCTTATTGAGAACACAACTCAGTGCAGGGAGGGAAATGAATGTGCTGCCGCTGCCCCCTCTCACATTGTGGCAGGGTCTCCCATTGATCATAGAACTCTTTCCTACTGAGGTTAGATGGGAGCATGGCCTCCTTCCCCACCCAAGCTCCAGGCAGCATGAGTAATCTACTGGAGTTGATAAATTGAAGTCTGTTTTCTATATCTTATTTTCTTGGTTGGGCCTAAAAGATCTTTTATCCCACTCAGGGATATTATACTGGTTATAACTCAACAATAAATATTTATCTCCTCTTTACTATTCATTGTGCTGTAAGCCTCAGTACAAAATGTATGGCAAATGACTATGATCCCCATCCTTTAAAAGTTCATTCTCCTGTGGGGAAGAGATATCCAAAAACCTAAATTGACAATGTATATGATATCTACTACCACAGAAGCACATAGATCAGAAATGGGAAGATAGGGAAGGAGGACTATATTATCTCAAGGAAAATTGTGTGTGTGTGTGTGTGTGTGTGTGTGTGTGTGTGTTGTGTTGTATTTTGGGAAGCACTTAGGGGAAGTTTGGGGAAATATGGAAAGAGGAAGTGACATTTGAGCTGGCTTTGAAGAATGAGATAAACTGTGCAGGAAGAGTACTTAAGGTAGGAAGGAATAGGCATGAAGGCCTGTTAAATATGGCTGCATGCCCCTTCCATAATAGACACATTAGAATTGTGGCATGTTTGGACAAAATAATGGTCCATTCATGCTGGAATATCAGTCTGTGGATAAGATAGATATCTGGGATAGACGCCCTTCCTGATTGATGTGAGAACATGTCCATCTACACAATTGGTTGGACCAGTTTATGACTGAAGATAGAAGTTTCATGGATTTTGTAGGTCACGAGTGAAAACGGTTTCTGTACACACAATGGCGAAGCCATCATTCTGCTCAGCCGATTAAAAAAGATTCAAATGAATAAACCAGTTAAGAGAGCCCTCTTGTTTGATGACACGTAGATGAGCTGCCCCGGGTGGCTGCAGGTTTCACTTTCCTCCTGTGGTTGCAGGGTTGTAAGGACCATGGCTTGCACGTGGCTTGCCTCCCACATGTACTGGTCACGCCCTGATACTGTCCGTGTCCTCCCCAGGGCTCTGGCATCAGGAAGAGTGAGGGCAACAGCTGGGCGGGGGAAGGAATGGGCAGCTTTTAGGATTAGATAATTAAATACTTAAAGAAGTTCTGGAGGGCCACTTAATAAGCTTGATAGGTCCAGAAGCATATCGCTGTTCTTCTTAAGTAAACCCGCTCATCCATTTCCTGCCTCTGCCACTCATTCTGGCCTCTGCACGGGCTGCCTGCGGGTTTCCTGAACTTTGTCTTCCTTTACCTCACAGGCCACATCTATCTAGCTAGGTGCTTCTGTTAATTCTACTTAAAAAAATGTACCCTGCATCCAACCTTTCTTTTCTACCTCTCATCATTGTTCTATTTGGGGTCTTTGTCGTGTGTGTGTGAATGGTACTGGGGTCTGAACCCAGGGACATTCTACTTTCAAGCTACACTCCCAGCCCTTTTATTATTATTGTTGTTGTTGCTGTTGTTGTTGTTTTGAAATAGCGTCTTGCTAGGTTGCTGAGAGTCTTGTTAAGTTGCTGAGGCCAATCTCAAACCTGCTCTCCTCCTGTCTCAGCCTCCCAAGTACTAGGATTATAGGGGTGCACCACCATACCTAGCTCCCTTCATCTTTTTTTTTTTTTTTTTTGGCAGTACCAGGGATTGAACCCAGGGGCTCAATGTAGTTCTAGAACTGAACAAAGCATCCCAAAAGACCCCCCTGTATTGATTACTATTAAAGACACATTTCCAACAAGAAAGCTGAAATAATTACAGGTAGAAGATTCACTGCCTTCTGACTCCACGAATTTTTTTTACCCTCTTCCTCACTCTTCCATTTGTATGAGAAATTACTACTGTTAATATTCCTGAACCTGGGTTATCAGCAATTCTCTCCTAGTTTTCTCTCACTTTTTCTCTTTCTCAAATATTTGAAACAGAGGAGTCAATTGTCAATGGTGAAAAATAAACACTGAATGCCAGATTAGGAAGAGCAATGAACAAATATATATACAGAAGGTAAAACCATCCACCACTATATGCCAATCCTATTATAGACAATAGAAAATGTCAGAAAAACTATATTGCAGTGGACATTGGGGAATACTGAAATCCTAAAAGATGCACAAATATACAGTCAAGTATAAGACAATAATGAACTCAGCTGGTAGGTCACATATGAGCAAACCGTAAGAGCTAACTTTACTGAAAGGGGGCAGTGGCACTATGTATATATTTCTATTATGTCAATATAATAGTCAAAGGAAAAATAAAAAGGAGAGGAGATTCAACGGTCTTGTGTCTCTGGAGTCGCTGTGTGTTCAGGAATGTATTCAGAAGGCATGGAAGGGCTGTGGTTATGTTTCTGCTTGCTAGTTCCTTTCCCAGAGCTTGCTGCATTCTGTCTGTTGCAACTCCAGTTTTCTTTGCAGCTCTGTTTAGTGCCTAATAAGGCTTTTCTCCAAAGAAGAGCATAAGATGCTGGCGGGCAAGGACCCCCGAGAGAAAGGAATAAATACCATGCATCACAAAGTTACCTTGGATTTCCTGTGTGCCGAGTAATGTTCTAGGCCTCAAATGCATGCAAAAAGCCCAGTGTGGTGGTGCCCACCTGTAGTCCCAGTGCTTGGGAGGCTGAGACAGGAGGATCGGAAGTTCAAGACCAATGTGCAGTAACTTAGGAAGACCCTGCTTCAAAATAAAAAATTATAAGGCTGGAAGTATAGCTCAGAGGTAGATGGCTCCTGGGTTCAACCCCAGTAGTCTCCCCTTCTATATACAAATGCATGCAAAAGATAAAAAAATTCAAAGTATGCACAATCTTGTTTATAAGACACGAATGACATCATTGAAATAATTGGAAGTATGAACAGTATTTCTATACAATCCAGGAGCCACATTGTAAATGCAGATGGGATAGGGAAGGGAGGGGTTGGTGCTGGCAGGGAGGGAGAAGGAAAACATCAGGAAAGAGGGGAGACTAGAGAGCCGCTTAAAGGAAATGAAAATGTGGAATTCCACAGAGAATAAATGATCCACTAGATAAGTCTTCAAGAGAGAATAGAAGAGTAAAGGAAAGATAAAAACAAAATATGAGTTGACACAGAAAGGAGAACAACTTTTAATCTTGGGGAAATATAGATAATATTTAATTATTTCTTCTAGAGGAGAATTTATTTAGAAGAATTGTGTGCTTAACTTATGCTTGAGCTTTGTAAACGAAAAAGAAGGTGCTAACCATTATTTATATTTTCTCATTAGACATCACAATTGAAAAATAAAGGAGTCAGATTCAAGTAGACTCAAAGCAACTTTCAGGCCTCTGCTATTGGAGCGGAGGAATCTGTCCACCAGAATATTGAGAAACAATTTTGTTACTTGTCTTCAGGGTGATCTTCATATGAGAAAAAAATAATATTTTAAGATATTAAAATTGTTATTCCTATACATACACACATAAATCTATTCTGATTTTAAGAAATACATGACCCATAAATTATGACTATAACATACTGTAAGTGAAAAACAATTTATGGATAAAAGTTTTATTATGATGGCAATGTAGATTTCAGATGTCTGAGTTATCTATCGCTACATAACAAATTATCCCCAAACTCAGGAGCAGAAAGCAACAGATATTTATTATCTCATGGGTTCTCTGGACCGGGGGTGTGGCGGAGGCTTAGCTCGGTGGTTCCGATTTGAGGTCTTTGCTGTTGTAGTTAAAGCCTCACCAGGGACTGCAGTCATCTGAAGGCTTGGCCGAGATGGGAGGTTTACTCCCAGCATGGCTCATTGCTGCATGGCTCTTGGTAGGAGGCCTTAGCTCCCTGCTGGATATTGGGTGCTCCTCACCACATGGACCTCTCTGTATGGCTGCTCCAATATCCTTATGATATAGTAGCTGGTTTCTCTCAGAGAGAGAAAAATCCAAGAAAGCCATATTATTTTTTATGACCTAGTTTCAGAAGTTGTACACCATCCTCTCTGCATATACTATTTGTAGGAAGTGAGCCACTAAGTCTAGTTGACACTCAAGGACAGCGGAAACAAAGTTCTACTTAAATGGAGAAGTACCAAGGACTTTGTGGATATTTTTAAAAACCATATTATCTTAAATATGCAGCTATTTGTATGAATTTACTTAGAAAATGAATGGCAAGCCTGTTTTCTTTCCACCTGCATTAAACATTCACAGAGAACCAGGTAACATGTGCTTATTCATTTGTGTGACCCAGAAAGGCTTCCTGCAGCCCTTCACGTTTATTAGAGACTAAATCACAGGGACCTGGATTTTCACTAAATACTGAGTTAAGTAATTTAAATGTCTAAATACACATTGGACTTAGACTTTAAGGCTAATCATATTACCTATATCTGTGAGTTTTGCTCTTACATTTTGGAGAATAAGGAAGAATAATTTAAAAATCTAGTTCAAAACATCGTATCGAGCCAGTACATACCATCTAGGATTTTGTTAGATGTAAATTGAGCTCTTCACTGAACTAGTAACTTGGTAATAAACAAGTTACTATTACTTGGTAATAGCTGCATATTTTATGCTTTAATAACAATTATGGTATTTTATGAATACACGAGTTGCTTTTCTTTTAACTTTATTTATTTATTTATTTATTTATTTTGCGGTACCGGGGATTGAACGCAGGGGCGTTCTACCTCTGCGCTACACCCCCGGCCCTATTTTTTTTTTTTATGGTTTATTTTTGAAACCGGGTCTCATGAAGTTGCGGAGGGCCTCACTAGGTAGAGAGAAAGAGAGAGAGAGAGAGAGAGAGACAGAGAGAGACAGAGAGACAGAGAGACAGAGAGAGAGGAGAGAGGAGAGAGAGAGAGAGATCGATTGATTGATCGAATGCGCGCGCGCGCGCTGAGGTTGGCTGCGAACCCGGATCCTCCGGTCTCCGCCTCCCAAAGTACTGGGATTACAAGCGTGCGCCACCACGCCTGGCTTCCTTTTAACTTTAAATCACTCCCTGACAGATATGTAAATTAGTAGAATATAACTACCTGCTCAAGTGATATGATAGTTAATTTTATGTATCAACCTGCCTGGGACACAAGGTGCCCATCTATATCTATATCTATCTATATTTATATCTACATCTACATCTATATCTATATCTATATCTATATCTATATCTATCTATCATCACTTTTTTTTTAGTACTGGGGATTGAACCCAGGGGCATTCTACCTTTGAGCTACACGCCCCAACCCTTTTTATTCTTTATTTTGAAACAAGGTCTTGCTAAGTTGCTCCATGCTGGCCTCAAACGGGTGATCCTCTTGTCTCAGGCTCCCAAGTACTGGGATTACAGGTGTGTACCACCACAAACAGCTTGGATTCATTCTCTTATAAGAGGCAGCTTCTTCCTCTCTCAGTGCTCACAGCCAATGAGAATACAATGAGAAGACAGCCTCCTGTAAGCCAGGAAATTTGCCTTCACTAAATCTTCCAGTGCCTTGATCTTGGACTTCCAGCCTCCAGAACTGTGAGAAAGAAATTTTTGTTGTTCAAGGCACCCAGTCTATGCTATTCTGTTATGGCAGCCCATACTGACTGTGGCATTTCACTTTTGACTTAGTTAACATTCTCACTGATATAATCCAAAGACAGGCCATGCAACTTAGAGGAAGGAAGATTTATTTGCTCACAGTTTCCTTGGAAATTCTGGGTTCAGTCCATGTGAGGCTGGGGACTGCGGATCTGAGGGCATGGTGGCGGGAAGCGGAGAGAGGGAGAGAGCAAGGCTTCGCTCTCACATCACAGAGGCCAGAATCAAGAGAGAGAAGGGGAGGGGGAACCATATATAATCACCAAGGCCACAGCCCATCCTACCAGCTCAGGCCACCACCCATTTAGTGGATTTATCCACTGCTGAGATTACAACCGTTATGACTCAATTGCATCAACTCCAAACGCCAATTTATGAGCTCTTTAAGGGGCCACTCTATATCTAACTATGACAACATCCTAGTTAATAAATACTTGGATTAGATGATCTCAATTTCCCTCCAGTTCTGAAACACAATCAGCCATGACCCTAAGTAGATATTCTCCCTTGATCCAGCTCTTACTGTGCAGAATCAGCCAGGCGCTGAGGCATGAGGACCCACAGTCATGCATTTGGTGCTCATGCAAGAGGTGAGTGGAGGAGAATGATTAAAAAAGTGAGTTTATGGCTCTTAGCATGTGTGGCAGCTTTCTGAAAGGATAAGCCTCGGAGTGACCAGTTTCTCTCATTCATGCTCAGGGGATTTGTTCTTAAAAGACCTACTGAGTACCTAAATCTGTATCTGAGAGAGCACAGACTAACAAAAGTCAATTGACTTGTGACTGTTTGCATGCTACGTCCTTGGTGGATGCTTACCTAATTCTTCTAGAAAATGTATTCACTGAAGCTCAAATTTACATGCCATCTTTAATTTGTTCGGTTTAAATAAACTACGCACAATAGCTTCTTCAGAGGATAGATTGTTAAGATATGAACACCAGCTTAAAAAATATCTCTAGCACAACCAAAGAAAATTAAAAACTGCAGTTCTTTATTCAGTGAACTGTGTCAGGTTTATCACACTTCCACCAGACTTAAATGTGTGCAAAGACAAGAATTACAAGCAACCAAATGGAATTAAGGTCACACGCCATGCTTGAAGATGCACGGTGCATGGAACTTGGGGGCATGGAAACCTGGCTGTGAATCTCAGTTTTATTAACTGCAAGAGACTGACTGTCTCTTCAAGCCCCACTGTCCTCAACTATTGAAAAGAAGAGGAGAGAGGGAACCATAAGGTCTACCTCGTAGGTAAAATTACTCAGTCAATGGTCGCTAGTGCGATAACAATTTGAAAAACAATAAATTGGCCCCAGGTGGTCTTGGGAGTTAAATGAAAATATTACGTCCACTCTATAGGTTTTTTTTTACCTTATAGTTTTATTTGTTTTAGTGATACCCTTACTTTAAAAAAAAAAGGAGTTTCCCCATACAGAAATCTAGTTGTACCTGCTACAATTTGTATTTACAGTCGCCAGGGATACACCAGTCTTCAAATTGGCCTGGAGATGTCTATTGAAAGGGAAATGTCCGTGTGTGGCAGAAGGGAAAGTGAGGTTGCATCCCCTCCTTTTCTCTCAAGGGATGCCCCGGCACTTCCTGAGAAGAGGGAGTAGCAAGGCATAGGAAGACCTGGCAGGTAAGGTATCATCACCTATGCATACATCTCATCTCCCAGGCTGTTGGGATGCCTTAAAAAGTTGAGTGTTGCCATCACTCTGGGAACCCTTTCCTTGGAGACAACACACACCCTTCTTCATTATTTTATGTGCACTGTGGTTGTTCTTGTGCAGTTGCATGTCTATAAATAATGTCTTAGAAGTAATAAGCATGTCCCATTGCATGGGTGCTCTTGATCCAAAATCATTTCATCTAAGACCCCTTAATACTAGCACTACAGCCACAACTTTGTTTTATAGCTTCGAGGCATTGTAAATTTTGGTTTTCGTTAAGCCCTAAACTAATCTGCTAATGTTTGCTGAAATATTATGTACACCAGTTTATCGATACTTGGAAGAGTTAATTTCCCTGACAATCTGTCTCTGCAGGCTCCATTTCACATGGGCACGGGAGTAGGCTAAGCTGCTTCTCGTCTAGCATATATAATGTGAAAGTATATTGAAAAGAAACCCTGTTGTTCCTCTCACCGACCTGACTGTGGCTGCCACATAAAACCCGCTGAGCCATACACTTTACTCATCTTAATAAGTGCATTATAAAATGGCACTGAATTTCTTCCTCTCAGAGACAAGGGATGCTCGATGTATTAAAAGCATCAAAGGCAGAAAAAGTTAAGTAGTTGCAACAGGTACAGATCTAAAGCAAAGAACTACATCTAGCTGTGGAATCTCAGATCAAATATGCCTGTGTTTCCCTTCCGCCCTTTGGGGTCCTTCATTCCTCTGATAAATAATTCACAGACTGCGGTGCGAAGTAGTTTGCATACTGACAAGATTAAAAAGAATGCTTTGTCTGGGTTAAATTTACAATCTGAAACCTTCCTTTAAAATGTCAAGAAGGTAATTAATTTAAGAAGGTTTGCCAAGCAGAGTCTCTGACCCTGTCAGAAAAATTTCATTTCCTGAGGGTGAAGGGGATGGCGCATTTATCTTTCCCAAATGCCTGTTTTGGTTCCCATTTTAAGACCATTTTCTCCCTACCTAATCTGCTTTTTATAGCCCTTTTCTTTTAAAGGAAAAAATTAGCCTAGTATTCTTTCTTGGTGGTGTTTTTTTTTTTTTTTGGAAGATTATCTACCATAGTCTGCAAATTAGCTCTGCATGGGGACTGGAGTACAGGTCAGACCTTTTGACACAAACAGGAACAGAGCGTTTTCACAGAGAGCATTCTCCCCTGCCTGAACATTCAGACAAGCATTTTGAGGAGCAGCGGGAAATGCATAAATTCAACAGCATGAAAATTCGCTTTTGGCATAGCAAAACCTCCTGTCCCACATAAGCTCTGTAGTGTGCATTCTTATGAATGAATGCTATGATGATCAGTGGGGTTTGTATGGTAGCTCTTCAAGCCATGTTCACTGGTATAAAATTTTTTTAGCTTATTGTGCCCCCTTTGCTAATCCTTGGAGGCATCACGGAAGAGATGAAACAATGCACGGTGGTTTGGCAACCTAATTCCCAATGCATGGATCATGTGTGCATCAACACACAGATCCACACGACAGAAACTGGTGTTTGTGAGTCTACTAGAGCTATGTTTCACTTCCTTTTAAAAATGGGGTTTGCCAGGGTGGTAACGCTAAATAGATGTCATTTCCTTGATGCTAATCGAAAAGAAACAATTTCTTCTCTAATTTACTTCAAGAAACAAAGGTCAGATGAAATGTGTCATAGTGGTAAATGAGAAGAAAAATAGCTCAAAATCTACGAAATTCTAAGTGAGACGCTCTTGATTTTAATGTAAACCTAAATCAGAGGTGTGTCTGATGAAGATGCTTTGGGTGGCTTAGCTGTCTGACCTAGTTAACACGTCTTCACCTAGTGAATGAAGCATGTGTCACAACAACCCAGTTTCCTGAGATATTCCTTCTGTGACTTTTACAGTCTTGGAGGGGTTAGGACTTACTGTATTAGTTTGACAGCTGTGTTCTCTGAGACTTTAGAAAAATAGCCACTAGACAAGTTATTTTGCAAATACCTCACTTACCACCCTCGTACCTGGGGAAAGAGGAAATCTTATTATTGGCACATGTTGGGTTTTATCTTTCATGGGATATATACTATTGGTATGTCGGTACTCAACATTAGTCTTCAATCTTTTGACTCAGAATACTTGACTTTTTGAAAGACATTTTATTTGCCTTCAAGTCTTTTGGGAAGTTATGGTAGCATAAATTAAAAAGAAATATGAGATGATATTGTCTAATTCTTAAATAAGATATTGTTTAGTATGAATTAGCATAAAGGCAAACAAGGTCACAACTAAAAATACAACTGAAATTTAAGAAAACCTCTATTTTCCATTATTCTAAAGATTATGATGATGGTGATGATTTTGGTACTGGAGGTCAAACCGAGCTAGGGACATTCTACCTCAGAGCTACATCCCCAGCCCTTTTTATATTTTGGTTTTAAATTTTGAAACAAAGTCTTGCTAAGTTGCTGAGGGTCTTGCTAAGTTGCCGAGGCTGACCTTGAACCTTAGATCCTCCTGTCTCATCCTCCCAAGTACTGGGATTATAGGTGTGTGCCACCATGCCCAAATATTTTAAAGATTATTTTTGAAAATACCATATCATCCTTTTAGTTTTTTCAAAGGAAAGGGTAAAGTTCCTTAGAAACTTATATTGGAGGAATGTTTAATTTGGAGGTGGACATAGGAAGAAATATGTGTCAGGAAGGGGTGTGAGCTCAGCCGGGTGGGCGCCATCAGGAGGCTGGTAAAAGTGCTATGTTCCAAGCAACGACAGCTGCTCTTGCTCTATCCCATACCATTTAGAGGAATCTTGGTTGGATTCCTTGGGTTTCAGGAAGATCCACATCATCCCACCCCCCTTTAGTGGAACATCTCAAAATGCTGGAAACATCATTCAAAGGAGTTGAATCATGGACTCACTATATATGATATATATGTTATGATTACCCTATCCTTCTCCCTCCTAGGACTTCTAAGTCTGTACAATTCTCTCATTATTTTGCACTGAAAGAGAAACTCTATCAGCATCTCACTGAAGAGCATAGTGATTGATCCCAGCCAAATTTTGGCTTCAGTATACACACACACACACACACACACACACACACACACACACACATATATATACTTTCAGTATAATATATATACTTTCAGTATACAAATTTCAGTATACAAATATATATATAATTATCGCTTGAGACTAACTAGACATTGAATAACTTTGTAGGAAAAATGGATGGGAGGCATGTAGAATTTAGCAGAAGCATGAAGGAGAATTAAATGCATAGGGAATAGGTAGATTGTGGAAAAATTTACCAAGAAGTCGCAAATCGCCTCCAGAATATTTTAATGAGGAAAATTATACTCCATAATAGAAAAAATACTCTGTCTCAACCATGCTTAGCTTATGCATGCCAGTACAGATGAGTGGTGGGAGCTATCAACTAACCTTGAGTCAGGGACGGTGAGTTGATTTCCTACTGTATGGGTTTCTATAGCTTGACTTAATTCATTAGCAAAGAATGTGAATTAATAATTTGGAATGATCTCTGCACCCAAGGAGAGTCCACAGGTGGAGAAACTGGCTAGAGAGCATTCTAATAATATTGACAATAAGCCACATAGGTCTTAACATGCGTGATCACAGTAGGAATGGAAGAGAGGAGACACTTTTGATAATTTGTCGATTTCATGAGATTTGGCAATTGATTGGATGGAGAAAATCAAGAAGAGAAATTAAGGATCAGCCCGTTCTTGTTCTTCTGGACATGAAGTGCCCTAATCAGCCTCCAAGAGCAACACTGGAGCGAACCGGTTCTGCTCAAGGAATTAACTTTCTAATTTTCTTGATCATGAATGTACCTTTTCTCGACTCTTGTCTCTGATTTGCTCAGTTACAAAATTATGATTTATTCTCTGGTTCCTTTCCTAAATTGCACCTCCACTGGAAAGAGACATTTAACCCCTTTTCCTGGCTTTTGACATTATTTTTCTCCCCAATCTCTTCAATTTCAGCTGATGTATTTCTTCCTGATGGGCCATTTATGTATACAACCAATAGGAGCAACAACAACAACAACAACAAAAACAACAAAAGACACCCTATAAATGTATTTTTCTTGCATGATATAAAGGCCTGACCCCATCCTCCAATGTATACCTCCCATTGCCCTTAAATGTAGCCCTGATGAAGGGCTATATGCCCACACCCTTTTTCTAGATTGGCCCTGGCATTCTAAAGTTCCTAACACAAGTGACTAGGATGAATTTACACCCATAGGGAATGTTCTGAAGGAATATCAATTTGGATGAAGAAAGGCTGAGGGTAGATGTAGATTTTATGTAGTCCAAGGGTTATAAATTTTGGGGCCTCTTTAAGAAAAAATACCAAATAATAAGTGAGAATTAAGTACAAAAGTAAAAATTAATCTAGAATGAAGAAAACTACATCAAATTATAAGTTTAAAAAATTAACAAATACCACAGAAATTAAAATTGAGAAAAATATCATTATACTTCATAAATGAAGTGGCTGATATGTGTCTAGAATAGTTTTGTCTTCATATGATTTGGGGGGGCTACATGCTCCTTGATCATATCTTTATGTAACAACAATTTTTGCAATATTATCTCAAGAGGGAATACAAAGGTATTGTGGCCTTCTCTCTGATATGCTCAATCAAAAATATTTTTAATTAATAGTTGGGATTTACAAAGCAGGCAACTTCATCCACAGATATTCTCACTGTGGAACAATCAAAACCGTATGTCTTACAAATAGAGGAAATTCTGAAAAAAATTTTTCTCTTGTGCAGCTCCCACTGAAAGTGAAAAAACATGTTGCATTTATGATTTTATTTACTAAATTATCTTTTCCTAATGGAAGAGAGCTTCCATTTTTATTAGGCATCAATGAGAACCAAATTCTTTGCTTATAATTTTATTTGTCCAATTACTGGGCAGATTTTCCTTGATTAGCTTGTAACATACTTTCTTTTTCTTTTACAGTGGGAGTTGCACAAAATATTTCACTGGGCTAAGTCAAGGTGCTGGGGGGACTGTGTTCCTCTAGGTAATTTTAGGGGCAAATCCATTTTCTTGTCTTTCCCGGCTTCTAGAGACTGCCTATATCACATGGCTCATTGTTCTCTTTTCTCTTCAAAGCCAGCAATGGCCAGGTGTCTTTCTCACGGTGCCTCACCCTGACTCTGACTCCTCTGCCTCCTCTTCCCCATTTCAGAGTCCTGCGAGTGCATTCAGCTCACCTGGGTCATCAAGGGTCATCTCCCCACCCCGTGGCCAGCTTATCAACAACTGTAGTTCCATCTGCTATCTTAATTCCCCTTTGCCCTGTAATGTGACTTTGTCACTGGTTCCAGGGATTGAAGGGTAGAAATCTTTGGAAGCCCATTATTTTGCCTTCCACGGCATTTAATACATATTTCTGGACTGATGGACTGATTGACCAACTTACTGAATTTCAAGAGAAGAATAAATTTTGAGAGGGAAAAAGTGGTGAACAGTATCAAATTATCCTGAGATCAAGAAGGATGAAGCCTGGGCAATATCCTCTGGACTTAATAACCAGGAGGGCACTGGTAGTCTTCCAGGAAGTATTTCAGCAGCTTGGGGGCCTTGGAAATCAGATTCTAGATCGGTTACTGAACTGGGCCAAAGGAATAAAGGCAGGGAGTTTAAATTGTGCTTCAAAGTAGGCATAGGAGAGCTCTGGAACACAGTCAGAAGGATAGTAGAATTCCTACAAGATCCCTTCCTTCCTTCCTTCCTTCCTTCCTTCCTTCCTTCCT
>PVJS01033427.1:0-22174 GCA_004027185.1 Glis glis | reverse complement strand
AGGGGTGTTCTACCTCTGAGCTATATCCCCAGCCAATCCTATTTTATTTTTTATTTTGAAACAGGGCCTCGCTAAGTTGCTGAAGCTGGCTGTGAACCTGCGATCCTCCTTTCTCACCCTCCCAAGTACTAAGATTACAGGTGTGCACCACCGTGCCCTGTTCAGTAAATATTTACTGAACAAACACTGCTAATACTTGACCAAGACACAGTTCTTGAAGAATATATATGTAGCTTATTAAGAGAAGCAGATGGTTAAGGAAATAATTTAAATGCATGCAGTAGGTGCTATAATATGTCAACTTTTGAGGAAGGGGCCTATCATCAAGAGGAATTTACATAAATTCTATTGAGGTGTGATGATTTATTTGATAAATGCTGAATATATTAATTAAAAAGGGTAAGGTGATAGAGATAGAGATAAAGATGTAGATACATATCCACAGGTTCAAATAATTTATAGTCATTAAATATTATGTTTTTGATTACCATTTATAGTCATGCATTGTTTAATGATACCTTCTGAGAAATGCATCGTTGAGTGATTTCCTCATTGTGTGAAGATCATTTAGTGTATTTACACAAACCTAGATGGTATAGCCTAGACTAACTATAGAAGATGCATGCACGCGTGCACACACACACATCAATAGTATAGACTATTGCTCCTAGACTACAAACATGTACAACACGTTACTACTTTGAACAATGTTAGGCAATTTTAACAGTGGTATTTGTGTATGTAAACATAGAAGAGGTACAGCAAAAATACTAGGTAAGAATTTCTCAGTTCCATTATATTCTATGGGACCACTGATACGGTCCTTTGTTTATCAAAGTGATGTTATACGGCACATGGCTATAAGTATACATTAAAATACAACATATACAGGACTGCTTATACGATGATTTACACTAATACAACCCTTCTCAGTTGTGAAATATTGAGATAATGCTACTAGTTGGTAAATGGCAGCTTCTCACGGTGTCCCATACCACCTTGGCCCTTTCAAAGAGATTCTCTGGACCTCCCTCATGTAGGTGAATTAACATATCACCTCCCTGGACCTTGTTTTATTGATGCCAGCCTCTGCTATATGGCTTATAAGTTATTTTGGATACCACTGCTGATACATTATGAAGTAAAAAATAGGCTACAGAGCACTACGTGAAATATGAAAGCACTTTTGTAAAAAGCATGTGTGGATAGATATGCACATACAAATATATTTACATTTAGATGTAAATTCCATTTCAAAAATTAATAATAGTTATTTTTGAATGATGGAAAATGTTCAAATGATTGCATTTTCTTTACATATTTCTGTATTTTCCAAAGTTTAGAATTATTTCATAATCAGAAATATGTATCATGTACACGCATACACACAATGAATTGGCAACCTATGCAGTGTGTTGTGTCTGAGCCCAAAACTTTTTCCAACTTCTAAAAAACTGGGCAAATACCTCACAATTATTTTTATAACAGTCAATTTTATTCTCTTAAGCTTTTCACGCTGGGCTAATATTGCTATCAGAGTCCAGATGGTGTTCAAGTGTCAAAATACCAAGCCAGCTCATTAAGCAAATGAAGCATTTGGGATTCTGAGTCCCACCACCAGCCTTGGATTAGATACATCAAGATCTGGGGGAAGCAGATACACAAAGAGGAAATGTGGTCAAGAACACGTGGCAGAAAGAATTAGTTGCCAGTTCAAATCCTGGAACACAGGGCAACATTCCAAATGTGGTTCGAAGGTCATTTGAGGTAGCAGAAACAACATAATTCAGGTTTTGAAACTAATTAGTGATAGGGGATTCTGATTTGGATGGTTAAGAGGTTAAGTCGCACACACAATTCTGCACATAATTGTGCTGGGATTATGTGTGGTTATGGCTGAAGGGGATGATACCAAGAACAGCGCCCTCAGTGGCATGACATCGTGTGAGTAGCTTTGTCATCCAACTCTACATGCAAGAGGAAAGAGTAAACAAGTGCTTCTATATGTCACCCAGATATAGATTATAAATGGGTCCAATCAGATAATGCTGTTTGATGCCTAGAGCTTTGATTCATAACAAGACCACATTACAGATATGATGGCTAACCTGTGGACTAGTAGTTCTTAACCAGGAGTGATTTTGCCCCCCAGTGGACATTTGGCAGTATCTAAAGATACTTTAGATATCACTGAAACTTGGAAAAGTACTACTGAAAGGTAGTACTTTTAGACAGAGGCCAGGGATGCTCTTAAACAACCTACAATAGAACAGCCACTTGCAACCAATATGTCTAGACCATGTCTAGAATGCCAATCATGCTGAGATTGAAAAACTCACACACAGGCAGATGTTGTAGTTGAAGAGTACCCAGCATTCTTGGGTCAATGTTCCATGTTTGTCAATACCATGGTCATTTCCTTAGTGAAATACTATTAGTTTCAGAAAAATACTACAGTAGAGGGCAGTGATAGACAAATATTTTTGTTATCTTTTTTCTCTGTAGTTTTCTCCCTTTTTCCATGTCTCTAAATCCTAAAACAAAAAATAATAATAGGAGCAAAAAAAACTAAAGAAAATAATTTTGTATTTCTTGTTTGTTTGGGTACTGAGGATTGAGCCTAGGGGCATTCTACCTCCAAGCTACACTCCCATCCCTCTTTATTTTTTTATTTTGAAACAGGATCTCACTAAGTTGCTGAGGGTTTGACTGTAATACTAAGGCTGGCCTCGAACCTGTGATCCTCCTGTCTCATCCTCCCAAGAACTAGGATTATAGGTGTGCATCACCATATCTGGTTATAATTTTGTGTTTTTTGAGAAAAAAATTCCACATTTTATGCAGGGATATATTAAACATTTTAGAATCGAAATTATACAGATACAGGACCCATCCCCTGAGCACTGACATATGTGACATTTTACTCAACTTTTTCTTTAAAAAACAGTTACCAATAGCATCTAAATATTATGAAAATGAAGTATATCATCTCATCTTGATGTATAATTTATCTTACTTGTATTGATCCCCTATTCTAGTATGTAATAACCTTTATTTGGGGGAAGTGCTAAACTCAACACTCCTTACTATAATTGTTTGTTCTTTCACAGTTGACTTAATGAAATTCAAAGAAATGTTCTTTTTACATCAGTACTGTATATGCTATGCTTTTAAAAGACACCCTTAGTCTTTTTACCAAATTAAGGAGTCGTGGAAAAAACAATACAAGATAGTGTGAGATAGATCATTTTTAAAGATTCAATTCTATTTCTTTTCCTTTTGGTAAGAATAATTATTGTTATTATTATGTTTATGATAACTAAAATCATGGTAAAATAAAAGGTCAGCAATCTAAAATAATTATTTTCTAAATGCTAATTCAATTGTTCCCACATTTTACATAAAAATAAAAATAGAGCTAGATAAATGATTGATTGGTAGGAGATGGATTAAACAGACTGATTTTCAGTAATAGAAACATGTGATGAGAATGTAATAGTATAAAAGAGTTTATAATGAAATGCAACAGACTTCTGCCCTATTCATCCTCACCTCCCTTCCACTCTGGAGGTAATTACTATTTCTACTTTTAATTCATCTAGAAGTTGCCTTCAAAAGTCAAAAGTGTAGGCTTATAAATTTCTTAAATTATTACTTTTAGATAAGATATATTGTCTCTTCAATATAGAAGATGATAATATAGATTACTTGCACTTTTTCCTCGCTTTCAGAGTTTGATATATAGTTGTTGTTATATTGGTGAAATATTTAAATGTTAGCCAAGCATAGTGGCAAACACCTGTAATCCAAGTACTAGGGAGGTTGAGACAGGAGGATTGCAGGTTCGAGGCCAGCCTCAGCAATTAAGTGAGACACTTAGCAACTTAGCAAGCCCCTATTTCAAACTAAGAAATAAAAGGCCAGGGAATGTAGCTTGGAAGTAGAAGTCCCCTGGGTTCAATCCCCAGTGCCAAAACAAAATTTTAATACTATTTATACTCTTAAGTATATAGTCTTAGCTCTAGCTCTAACACTAACCCTAACTTCATCATCTCGAGACATTATCTCTTGATTCCTTCCTTGGAAGATTGAAAAAAATGAATGCCTTTTTTCTACCTTAACTCCTCCCCTTTGATTTTCTGCCTTCTGCAGTTAGACTTTTATTTGTCATATTTGTTAATATTATATTCTGCCCTGTAACCATAGCCTAATCATTCAGGCATCATCTGTAACTCTACAAGGTTAAAAATAAGCGATATTTGTGTCAGTATGACTACACTATCATTTTCTTAATATTTAGACAAAGAACCTTTTCCTTTTCTGAGAGTCAAATGTTAACAACTATAGGGACAATTGAAGGAAAATATTTTCACCTTCATTTTATAACACTCCCTCAAAGTGCTCAAAATCATGCCACTTCTTACTTTATAGTTGGAACATTAATTTTTGTCCCTTTTCCCTCTCCCTCTCTCTCTCTGTCTGTGTAGTTTCTAATTTATTTTCTATTTTTCTCATGCTACCTCCTTCATTAGCTTGTAATTCTCGGTCATGCCATCAACTCTACCAGCTCCTCTTCTTTCTCCCACTTCCATAATTCTGTAAATTCTTTATATCCCACTCTAATCAGTACTGATTGCGGTCTCTGCTTATAGTGGACTTTTCATCCTGGAACATCCCTTTATTCATACTGTTATATGAAATACAAGTAAATTTTAAAATATTGGCCTTATATCCTATTCTCTTGCTAAATTCACAGAATTTTAGTAGAGTTGTGTTTTGTTTGTAAAAATTCATGTTGAAGTCGTAATCTCCAGTCCCTCTGAATGTCACTGTATTTAGAGACAGGGTCTCTATGGAGATGATCAAGTTACAATGAGGGCATTAGTGTGGGCCCTACTCTAATATGACCAATGTCTTTACAAGAAAAGGAAATTTGGATACAGAGATGGACAGAGGGAAAATGATGTAAAGACACAGGAAGAAGACAGCCTTCAGAAGGAACCAATCCTGTCACATCTTGCTCTCAGAATTCTAGCCTTCGTAGCCCTTCCCATATCTCTTGTGAGTATAATGTTGTTTTGTTTCCAAGAGACAGCAGGACACAAAGAAAAGGAATAGGGTCATCTGAGAGTTTTCAGATCACTCAGTGACTCCAAAAACTCCCCAACTCCCCCATTTTTGTTAAACGAGGCTCTTCATGCCTTACTTGAAAACCCTTTAATGATGTTACCTGAGATAGTTACCTCTCAAGAGAAGCCAGTTCTACTCATCTCTGACTAGTACCTCCTCTGATTTTCTCAAAACCAACAGGAGTCAGATCCCAGAATGACTCAGAGAGGCCAAATACAGATTCAAGAAGAGAAGGTTAATGCACTCACCACATCTTCAAGATTTTTCTAACTTATATCAGCAAAAATGAAAAGCGCTATGGGGGATATTCTCTGTGGGTTAGCAGTGCTGGTAGAAAATGCTGCAGTCCTATGAACTATTTGGTTGTAGTATATTTGCTAAGATCCAAGGTAGCATCAGCCCAATAGAATTTAACTACAAGGACAGAATGGGCTTAGCCCTCTTAATCACCACCAGAGTCTTAGTGGTTATCTGAGTAATTTGACCTAAGCTGATGATTGGTGATGGCTTATTCTTAATCAGATCCCTATAAGTTAGTAGATGGAAAATACATCAAGGCCCTATTTATTCTCTATAACCAAAAATACTTGAGGTCTGGGGAACAAGAGCTTGATCTGAATTACTATATTTGATTCCAAGACCTGAGCGAGTATGCTGTTCTAGGTCCCCTTCGTGGAAGGGAGATTGGGACACTTGAGACATGACCTTACATCATCATAAGACCGTGCCATCAATGTTCCTCCTAACTTTCCCCACAAAGACAATTTGCACTTATGTGAAGTACACCTTCGTTTTCTGAGACTACTGGATCCTGATTTCAACTAATTGTTGATCTCTAGGTACAAAGAATTCTATGGTCCATATATTCAAGTAGGTGCTTATAGGACTCATGTTATTAATACAATTCTCATCAGATTCCCCCCTCATAGTGCACCCAGTGCTATTCTGAACTTAGTCTAGGATAATTTCCCCAGTTCTTTAATGTAATATTGAAATAGACATATCAAGCAATTGAGAGAATCTCCACTTTGGAACTGTGAGAGGAAAGGTCAAGTGGAAATGACTTTATCACTCCCTCCAAAACTATTCACTTCTTCAGACTGATACTACATTTCAGAAATATAATGCTACCACTAAGATTAAAAGATAGCCAGGTGTGGTGGCACATGCTTGTAATCCCAGTACTTGGGAGGCTGAGACAGGAGGATCCGGGTTCACGGCCAGCCTCAGCTACTTAGTGAGGCCCTCCGCAACTTAGTGAGACCCTGTTTCAAAATGAAGGATAAAAAATAGGGCTGGGGGTGTAGCTCGGAGGTAGAATGCCCCTGGGTTCAATCCCCAGTACCAAAAAAAAAAAAGGTTAAAAGATGTGTGCCTGGTCCCCACTGGAAAAACCTACCAGTACCTCCCCTCCCTGTATTATTGTAATTGTACTAACTGGCCTCCCTGCCTCCTCCACCCCCTTCCTCTCTGCAGCCCATTCACCTCATGACTGGCAGAGTTATCCTTTTTAAAGGGAAGTCCAATGATTTTACTCCTCTTCTCAGAACTCTCCAGTGGTTTACCACTTCAGTCACAGGAAAAGCTGGAGTTGTTACAAAGTTCCACAAGGCCCCACAAGTCCTACTTTTCTGTCACCTGTCTGTTATGACTTACTTCTTCCTGCTTTACCACACTATTGCCATGACGGCCTTCATACTGTTTCTTGAACACACCAGTCAGGTATCTATTTGAGGGCCCTTTTGTTGATAGTTTCCCCACATACTTGTCTTCATGACTTGTTTCCTCACATAGAACTCTGTGGGTATCAGTCCAGCTGCATTTTTCTCGGTGAGATTTTCTCTATCTACTCATTTAAAAATGTATCCCCCTCCTCAAACCTCTTTCCAACCAGGTACTCCATAGGTAGATAGGTAGATAGATTAGATAGATAGATAGAAGCCGGGCGTGGTGGCACACACTTGTAATCCCAGTACTTTGGGAGGCAGAGACCGGAAGATCCGGGTTCGCGGCCAGCCTCAGCTCTCTCTCTCTCTCTCTCTCTTCTCTCTCTCTACCTGTCTCTCTCTCTCTCTCTCTACTTAGTGAGGCCCTCCGCAACTTCATGAGACCCGGTTTCAAAATAAAGTATAAAAAATAGGGCCGGGGGTATAGCGCGGAGATAGAACGCCCCTGGGTTCAATCCCCGGTACCGCAAAAAAAAAGATAGATAGATAGATAGATAGATAGATAGATAGATATTAATATAGATAGATAGATAGATGATAGATACATACATATATATTTTCTTTATTTGGATTTTTGTCTTTACTCACTATAATGTAAACTCCATGAGGGCAGGGATTTTTGTTTATTTTGTTAACTGTGGTATTATCATTACTTTGAAAACCGTCTGGCACATAGTAATAGTCCTGTCACTATTTATTATGTAAAAATGAGAGGCTAAATGGTTGTGATTCTCGTTGCATTGTCATTTAGACAAAGACAAATTTTTTTTTCAAGAAGGAAACATATTTTTGAGATCGATATAGTGATGCATATTGCCATTGTGTCAGATGAGGTCTACTTAAAGGAGCAAGTCAGCCCATCACCAGAACATGATATGCAACTATTGATCTGTGAAATGTTCATTTTTCTTCATATTAATAAGCAAGGACATTAGAAGAAGTTACATTTCATCTACATGGGACAGAAGTGCACCTTGACCATCTTGCTTCTATGCCCAATTTGTGGGTCCTGCTACAGGGTTGATGAGTTTCCTGATGTCCTCTGATAAATCTATTAACTGCCTGAATTTATCAGACATGGAATCTATTGGTTTCAACCAACAGTTAGTTTATTGAGACCGTTCTTTCTTTTTCATGTTTTTATTTTATTTTCTGAAAATTCTTGAGGTCAATAGGTGATTCATTCATTCATTCATTTTTGTGTAGTTATGCATGTATACAAGGTTGAAACTTTCTTTAAAGACTTTTATTTTTTCATTGTCATACCTATATTTGCCAAATAGTCTAAAATTTTGGCTTTGATACTTTTTCACCCATGAATTGCTTAACTAGAGTTCTGAATTTCTTGTGAGGATTTTTTTCTTTCTTTTTTGCTGACTTCTAATTTTGCTACCTTGTGATTAGAAAATGTGTTCTGTGTCGTTTCTATTTTTTAGAGTTTATTGAATTCTTATGGTTTAACATATGGCAACTTTTCTTAAAGGAATTTTTGAGTATATTGAATTCAATATCTACCCAGAAGTTCTACCATATTGTTACTTGGGGCATTTATATCCTTGCTTATTTTTCTATCTCTTTAACCTCTCATATGCTGAGTAGGTATTATTATTTATCTTTGTCTACTTGTATTTTTTTGCAGCTTCGGTTTTTGAATTTTTAAGCTGTTATTTAATTCCTTAAGATTCTTGAGAAATATTAATTGTAGAAGCACCCTTTATTATTTTAAAATATCCATTTTTCTTTAATGCCTTTTTCTTTGACTTTGTAATTGTCAAATATAATTTGCAAACAATATCAGAAACTCTGCTTCTCCCATATGATTAGCACTTCCTTGCCCTTTTACTTTCAACCTTCCTTGAGTTATTTCATTTCAAGTATGTCTCATATCTAGTTGGTTATTATTTTACTGCCAACCTAGTAGATTAATGTATTCCATTTCACTTAAGAAAGTTAGGTTGAGATTTAGTTCTGACCTTAAATTCTTTTCTGGTTTTAGTGTTTTCTTTGTTTTGTATGATTTGCCAAGAAAAATATTTAAGAGTAGAATTTAAAGAAGCATAAGATATTTTAAAATTTGTTTTTTCCCTGATCATCACTTGCAGCACTTACTGTTTAACCTAATTTTGAATTTCTCTTCTAAATTAAGGAGAACATTGACTGTGATACTTTCTTGATAGCAAGTCCCCACAGTCATGTTTAATTCCCCTGGATTCCTAGCTCCAGCTTTTGATTTATCATTTTGGATGATTTTCTGTTAACTACCATATATCAAGTTAAAGACATTGTTTTTTTCTTGTGAGGGCTCCCAACTAACTTTTTTGCACGAGAGAAACTGCTTTCTTGCTCTCTTCCATTTACAATGCTTTCTGTTTTAAAGCCCTGTAGTATAATTTGGTAGAAAAATAATTCATGTATCTCTACAACTTTAAAGCTATCTTTTCCCAGTTTTTTTTAAAGAGTTCTTTAAGTAGATCCTCCCTCTCATGTCTTTAAAACTCAGAGCTTTAAAGTCAAGGTTCATTGAATTATTTAATAAAATATTTTAATCCCTCTTAAAATTTACCAATTACATCAACTTATCTCTATAGGAACTCTGCTTTTCTTTTCTCCTCCTTTTGTCCTTTCCTTTCCCAGTGAAGATTATAAAACACACAGTAATACACAACGTGACTTTAGTATGATGCACCACGCATTCTTTTCTCAAAAGGAAACCTCAGTGCTGACTTCATGTAGACTCTTACAGACAGCTGTCAATAAGTGAAATTTGATGAGGATAAGAGTGAATAGTGTTTTACCATAAACATGTCATTCTTATGGTAGTTTTTAATTTAAACTGTGTGTGTGTTTTCAATGGAAGAAGTAAATTACAGATGGTAACATATATTTCAAGATTTGGATCATTAATATACTTGATTCATCAACAGGAAAATGGAATTTCCGTATATCTTCAGACTTGACTTTTAGCCCAGATTTAGACAAATACACACCATCTCTTCTAGTTAATTTCATTTGCAGCTGAATTAGTCATATTTCCTTTTTGTTCTCTTATCATCTGCAAACACATCATCAGCGATTAACCATTTACTTTCTATTTTCTCAAAAATTTTTTGAATTAATTTACATCCTAATTATCTATTCTTATCACAAGGATCTTACATTTTTTAACATGATTAACCTTAAGCAAGTGAAAGCTTTAATTTAACATTTTATTAGCATGCTCGGCAAAAACTGCAAAGTTTAAAGGCCCATCTTTGCAACTGTCTTATATGAATTAAAATGCAATGCAATTTTGAAAGGCTGCTTTTGAGTCATTAGAAGTGTCTCTAAAGATTAACTCCCATGTGAAGTTTTTGATTAAATATGATTTATTGCTTCTAATGCTATGGAAATATGAGAGATAAATTTTGACTTATTCTTAAAAATTTTTTATATTACCATGTCTGCAAAGTATACGGTGTTTTGTTGTTGCTATGGTTTGGTTTGGTTTGTTTTTTTGTAGACTTTCATTGGCATAATGGTTAGTAGCACATGTTTAGTAGGTAGCCAACATGGAATCAAATGCTTTTTCTATAGCTCACTGGCTGTTACTTAACCTCTCCTTGCCTCAGTTTCCTTTTTTATAAATGAGGATAATAATAGTTCCTATTTCATGGGTTGTCATAAAGATGGGAAGATATATCATTGAAAGTACTTAGAAGAGGGCTGACTTTTGGAAGCATTGTAATAATGTAGAGTGGTTAAAATCATGGGTACTGATGCTGGCCAGACGTGGGTACCAACCCCAGTTCTTTTCATTGTTCCATCCTCTAAGCTCATATCTTCCCCATCTGGTACATAAGGGTAATAATACAGACTCTCACATTGTGTGTAGTAGAGCCCATGAGATGCAAGGCTTAGTATAATATCTACCATGTACTAAGCACCTAAGTAATGGTACCCAGAAATTCCACATGTAGCCTTTTAAATATTTTTGACAGAAACCAAACAGTAAGGTTTAATGTAAAGATGAAGAGAGGCAAAAAAAAAACCCAAAAAGCAAAGTCGTTTATTATTGATAATAATTTTCAGTGTTATAAAAGGATATCACTTCCTTAAGTACCAATCTGAGGGTGGAAGAATAAAAGTCACTTAGCTTGAATTAACACAGGAAAAGATCACTTTTCCTTTTACCGGAAGGCCCACTTGTTTCTAAACATCGTCCTCACTCATTCACACAATTCCATGCTGCAACTCTTACACTGGAGCTGGATTCTTGCAGGGTTGGTAAGAAGGCCCTTCTTCCCAAAATAATCTATCCACAAGCAAACTGCCAGGTTGCCCATACCAATGCTGATTTCTTGAGAGTAGTTGTAAATTTGTGGGGTTTTTGTTTTTGTTTTTGTTGTTATTTTGTTTTGTTGTACTGGGGATTGAACCCAGAGGCATTCTACCTCTGAGCTACACCCCCAACCTTATTTTATTTTTTTAGTTTGAAACAGGGTCTCACTAAGTTGCTGAAGGCCTTGCTAAGTTGCTGAGGCTTCAAATCTGTGATCCTCCTGTCTCAGACTCCCAAGTACTGGGATTATGGGGTTGCGCCACCACACCTGGCTAACTTCATGTATTTTGTGAATTGGTTTCTTCAGTATCTGTTCACAGCTAAGTGAGGAGTAGGATAATATAGAGGGAGTTTTTAGTGAGGAACAGAAGAAAGAATAGATAAAAAAATCCAGTTGATTTTCTGGAGCCTGGGAAGTTCCAAAAGTAACAATCTTTGAAAAGTTTTTGATGTTAAATTCTCTTTAAATTTAAAATACAAAAAGAAATGATTGCTTTTGTAAATGCTTCCATTTTGAAAACACAGCAGGAACAAAAATAAGTGAATGCACTTTGAGAGTTATTATACATTTTGTTAATAATTTGTAGATCAAGAAATCATAACTTTGAAACAGTTCCTGTTTCACAATCGCTAAAAATAAGCACTTGGGGAAAAAAAAACCCAAATTCAGGACTAGAGGTCAGTACAAATAGAAACATGACTCACAGAAATCACATTAAAGTTCCATCCAAAAAAGCTAGAGGAAAGGTCTGTATTCAAATTTATGTTATACATGTACTAGAAAGGTTCTTACAGTTGTGACTAATTCAGAGCCCTAAATTTCTTCTCTCCATGAACCGGGCCATGCATCTCTCATCTCTCATATTCTCATACTCTCATACTCTCATATTCTCACTCCCCCTCTAGGACCTCAGCTAGAGCACCAAGTTCTCCATAGGGTGTATTTCTTGTGTCTCTCTTAAAGTTCTTGCTGCTATGTAATGCTGACCCTGTGCCACCGATCTGAGTCACTGTCATAGTAGCGCTTCTGCTTTGCATATCGAATGTTCCTGATTTACTGTTATTGTTCTACCTACTTCTTTACTAACTTCATAATGATTGCAATATGCATGATCTATTGCTTCACAACAAATTGAACTTTAATAATTAATTCCAAGCTTAATAGCCTTATACTAGTCAGTATAATCCTTTTCATAGTTTGTGTTTTATACAATTTCCTTCTCTTGGATAAAATATGCATAGAAATAGGATGAATGTTAACTTTATTGAAATGTATGTTGTCTGGTTAACCACATTAGTAGAACTTTTTGTTTTCCTAAGCTATACTTCTGCATTGGCTTTCTTCAAAGCTATCATTTATTTGGGTTAAAGATTGTGGCTCTCTAACGCAGGTTTATGCTACAGAGCATGTGGTAGATGAAGGAGATTATTGTTTGCTTTTGGTAAAAGCAAGTTTTTTGGTATTCTTATTAATTTAAGTGTGAGTTTTCCTTGATAAGAAGCAGTTTTACCTAATAGTGGAGTGATTAAAGGCATATAACTCTATAAGCCAAGATACTTATATAAGAATGTGGTGAGATAGTAATTTATAACTGATTTGATCACAGGGTGCCATGATTAATGACTCACAATTCTCTAAGCAGAATTTATTTATACAAAGAATGTGGTAATGCATACTGTCTTTAGAATAAAACAAGTTGGTGTTATTGTTTAATTCTTTTAAAAACAACAATGAAAGGCAGATTATATAAATGAACTATGGTGGTTTTGGAAATGTGCTATCATTGAGTAGATATTAAATTTTAAAACCTGACTAAAGAGTATTTAACCACCTAAAAGTGTTCTAAATGTATATTTTAGAATAAATGTACAATAGCTAGTGTAAATTAGCTGATTCTTGTAATTCATTTTATTTACTCTAATTTTAATTAAAATCTTTGAATACACAGTATAGAGAAAAATATTTCTTTAAGAAATAGTTTCCTGCTTTAAAGTTGGAATCTGCAGAAGATATTATTAAACTATATATCAGTGACAGTGAAATTCACAGGAGAGAGCATATCCCATTAAAAATTCCTGAAACAGCTCATTGGGCAAGCTATATAAGTTTACTTCTGGCAATTTTTAGTAAAGTGCTTTGGAAGCTCATAGAATTAAAAATTGAAAACGCAGGGGGAAAGAAACTGAAATCTTTTCCTTTCCCTTCCCCTTGTCCTAAGTGTTTCAGTTTTTTTCCTCTTAGTCTCTTACCTAACTGCCCTTGGAGTTAGGAAGGGCTTATCAGAGAAAAGATTATATAAAAAGGTAAAAGATTAGAGGAAGTAAAGAAGAAGAGAAAAAAAGCAAAAGGCTCACTTGAAGCAATGAGAACCTGCTTAGACATTACAAAGTAAAATTCCATTGTCAGGATCCCCTCATCTCCCTCCACGTTTTCATCTTCTGTCTTTCTGAATTAAGTTTGGCATAATGTGGGTTAATCTTTGTAAACTGCAGAGTGACTGAAAGGATGGAAGTTTCTTGAAAGTATGCACGAGGAAGTAAGGAAATACAGAAAATGAGATTCACAAGACATACCACATCTCATTAAAAATTCCTGAAACAGGATCTCATGGAACCAGAAAAATCTCAGCTATTTACTATTCATTCATTTAACTAATTTTTTTTCTAAATCTCAAACTCATGCCAGGCATTTTTCTAAGTCTTAGTTATGAACAAAACAAAGTCCCTGCCCTCATGTAGCATATTTCCTAGTGTGGGAGAAAAAAAACAGTAAGTTAAAAACCTAATACATTTAATCATGCAAAATTGGATGAGCAGAGATTACTATTTTAATTTGCATAGTCAGAGAAAACATCACTGAGAATGGGATAATTTTGTGAAGATCCCAAAGTTTTAAATATGTGAATCAGGCAGATACTTGGGGGAAGAATGTTCCAGGTAGAAGGAAGAGATGGTAGAAAGCCCCGAGGGAGGAGTATGCCTCTGTGTTTCAAAAATAAGAAGCTGAGCAGGACTGGGACAGGACTGGGGTGAAGGGTGGTGTAGAACTTCCCTGCCCTTTACATGGTCCGCCAGCACCTTGATGTTTTCACCGACCTGGAAGCTCTCCAAAATCCATTGTTAGTCAGTTATTTTTAACTACAGTTTCATTTCATAGGCACGATTGATTAAAACATTGTCCACCAATGACTGAATTCAGTGCTGAGCCCCAGCCCCTCTCTACTAGGAGACTGGACTCTTTAGTCACCTGTTGGTTTTTCTGGTGATCAGACACCATCATAAACCTGTCTAGGGGTTGCCAGGTCACCTCATTAACATCAACTCAGGTATGGCACATGAATAGCCAAAAGACATTGGAATCACACAGGAAATTCCAAGGGTTTTAGGGCTGGGTGCCACCAACCAGGGACACATTTTTAAATAAGAAATGAAAAACTTAGACTTGAGGAATAGTGAACAAAACTAAAATTTATATGAACATGAATGACAAACTGGTTAATGAGTATTGTCAACATAAAAAGTATTTAAGATTGGAACTGTGCAAGAAATTGTGACCTACCTTGAAATCATACAGCTCATGGCAAAAATCAGAAGTTTGAGATATATTTACTCAATTTTTTAAGAATATTCTAAATGTTTATGTGACACTAACAATAATTAGGAAACTACAAGAGGCTTGTCTATCCTGTTAGTACAAATATAAAATTTTGATCAATGATTCAAAAAAGAGTCAATTATTCTTTTAGCCTCCCTATAGAAAACAACATCATCAAAATCAAAATCATTATTATATGAAAAGCCAATGAAATGTATATAGAGCCAGAATTAAGTGAAGAAAGTGTAATCAAAGATGAGTCAGACTAATCAGTAAAAATAACCTGCGTATTTGGATTTTTAAATATTTGTGATATTTGCCACTCTTTATAAAATGTTAATTTGTCGTTCCTTTTTATTTGGAATACATATTGACTTTGTGTTTGTATTCTTTTTCTTAGAAATGGCTTTGAAACTATACATGCTGCGATGTCTACACCTCCTAGTCTAAGAGGTTGAACAGACAATGAAGTTTGAATATGAGTTCATATTAGTGATTCTGTGTTAATGTATGAATTTATCTTTACAGATGGAGAATTTATTCTCCCCAAAGAGACTCATAAAAACATAATTTTAAAAGTTAAAATAGTGTTCAGATATCTCAGGTTCTCCAATTGTGATTAAGTATTTGGAAAGGTGTCCGCTAATCAAACAATTAATAATACTTTATTTTATTTTATTTCATTTTTTGCAGTACTGGGGATTGAACCCAGGGGCATTCTACCTTCGAGCTATACCCCCAGCCCTATTTTTTTAATTCTTTATTTTGAAACAGGGTCTCACTAAGTTGTGGAGGGCCTCACTAAGTAGCTGAGGCTGGCCATGAACCCAGATACTCCCGTCTCAGCCTCCCAAGGACTGGGATTACAAGCATGTGCCACCACACCCGGCTAGTACTTGATTTTAAAAAATCAAACATTTAATTGGTTTTGAAGTTATTGTGAATGGAATTGTTTTCTGGATTTCTTTCTTGGTGGGTTCATGGTTGACATATATGAAAGCTACTGATTTTTTTAGGTTGATGTTGTATCCTGCTACTTTGCTGAATTTGTTAATCAGCTCTAGTAGATTTTTGGTTGAGTTCTCTGAGTCTTCTGGATATAGGATCATATCATCTGCAAATAAAGATAATTTTAATTCTTCTTTTCCTATTTGAATCCCTTTTATATCCTTCAAAACCAATCAAATACCTAGGAATAAACTTAACCAAAGAGGTAAAAGACCTCTACAATGAAAACTATAGAACACTAAAGAAAGAAATCGAAGATCTTAGAAGATGGGAAGATCTCCCCTGCTCTTGGATAGGCAGAATAAATATTATCAAAATGGCCATTCTGCCAAAAATGATCTACAGAGTCAGTGCAATCCCTATCAAAATGCCAACATCATTTTTCACAGGTCTAGAAAAATCAGTCATTAATTTCATATGGAGAAACAAAAGACCCAGAATAGCCAAAGCAATTCTCAGCAATAAGAACCATGCAGGAGGCATCACAATCCCTGACTTCAAATTATACTACAGAGCTATAGTAATAAAATCAGCATGGTATTGGCACAAAAACAGACACAGACCAGTGGAACAGAATAGAAGATACAGAAAGAAGTTCACAAACTTATAGCCAATTGATTTTCAACAAAGGTGCCAAACACATATGTTGAAGAAAGGACAGTCTTTTCAACAAATGGTGCTGGGAAAACTGGTTATCTACCTGTAGAAAAATGGAGCTGAATCCTTACCTTTCACCCTGCACAAGAGTCAACTCGAGATGGATCAAAGACCTGGAAGTTAGACCAGAGACTGTGAAATTATTAGAGGAAGGCATAGGTTCAACCCTCTAACATATAGGCATAGGTAGAAACTTCCTCAACAAGACCTCCAAAGCACAGGAAATTAAAACAAGAATTAATAAGTGGGATAGCATTAATCTACAAAGCTTCTGCTCATTAAAGGAAACTATCAAGAGCCTAAAGAGAAAGCTTGAATTTATTTTTTCCTGAATTTATATGTATGTTCACAACTAGAAAAAGAGAATGACTATGTGTTTGTATTTGTATGTGGTTAAAATATAGATGTATTCACTGGGTATGGTGGTGCAAGCCTGTAATCCCGGTACTGAGGCTGAGACAGGAGGATCGCAGGTTCGAGGTCAGCAAGTTAGTGAGACTCTTGGTTATGTAGCAAGATCCTGTTTCAAAATAAAAAATAAAAAGATCTGGGGATGTAGCTTAGAGGTAGAATGCCTCTGAGGTTCAATCCCCAGTACAAAATAAATAAATAAAACATAGATGAATTAAACTGTTTTGAACAAGAACTATAATTTCCACTGTAGTTTTAGGTCCAAAAGAAAGAAAATTTAAGAAAAAAGTTTAACTTTTGCTTTGATAATAAAGGGTGATAGCTAAGTAATAAACAAGTGACTTAATTATCACAAGCATTTTTTTTTAAAAAGATGTCAGTTTAAATCTTTCCTACTAGCACAGATCCTGGTTATAAAACAGGAAGAACTATAGAGAGGAAAATACTAAAACGAACTTTGCCACTTTCTTCCCTGTCTCTCTTTAATTTCCACAACATCATATGTACTTAATGCCATTGAATTGTTTACTTTAACATGGTTGAAATGATAATGCTAGTTTATGTATATGTTACCACAAAAATTTGCAAGTAGCACATAAATATTTCACATAAAAAAAGTTTGTGAGAGGTTTTCCTAATTTTTTTATTGATTATTTGGGGGGGGGACCCCACTTTTCATGAGTTAGCACCACATATGTTGCATGATCCATGTGCTTTGTGACTTCAAATCTATCATTTTTTGGTGGACTTAAACTGTAATCCCTAAGAAGGCCAGTTAAGGAATCGCAGTTTGTGGCTGCCTCCTAATTCTTTCAGGCTTGGAGCTAAATCTTCATTTGAACTTTGACTCTGTAGGTCTATTTTTCCCAATATTTTGCGCCCATTACTCCCACCCCACCAATATCTGCTTCTACTGTTTTTGTTTGTTTTGTTTTTGTTTTACTAACTGCAGGCTCTTTCTTGCATTCATAGTCTCCAAAAGATAGTCGTGTTATTAAATTCAGTCCCTCCCCCCTCAAACTACAGCTTCCCTAATTAGTAGAGTACTTAGAAGTTCCTGGGCCAGATCATTTTTGGGTCAGGGATTGATTTGTGCATGAGCCAATAGATTTTGGCCAGGTTTCCACGGGCATGTGACATAAAAGATGGCAGCAATCATGCAAAAACTGGTTCTGGCTATTTCATTTAGTATTAAACAACTTCTTTGAATGGCTAATGTAGCACTTTTGAAAATTATGCTATAAATATATTGTATGGACTGAACATTTATATCAGCCAAACTAGAATTGAGGCCACCACTATATACACACCTAAACAGCATCCATGGTGAAATTATGCACTAAATGAAATAGTAAATCAAAACTAGCTGGGCCTGAGGGGTCTATGATATTGGGTTCAGATTCCTAACCAAACTAAAGGTTTTAAGAACAGTGGCAGATTATGGCCTCTTGCATATTTTTGAGATTCCATCTGTCATAATTACTAGGTCTTGTTCATAATATATTTCATCACCATCAATTGGAGCCATACTTTATCTAAAATGACCAGATAATATCACCACCACGAAGCTCCTGGACCACAGCCAGTGTTCTGGCATTTCAGTGATCCTCGCTGCAACCCAACACCACTGTGAACAGGATGTTGAAGCAGCTGTTGCAATAAACTGAAAGGGGGCATTTGCAACCATTGGGCAGAAGAAACACACAGCGAATTGTACAGGCCAATTTCAAGTAATATAATAATGCCTAAAGCAAAACATAATCTTCCTGGTAAAGAGTTTTACTTGTATATGCGAAGGCAGACTTGGAACTATAATAGTCATTTCCTAATAAACAGTTCTCCTTTGGTAAAGTTGATAACTTGTTCATTTATTTGTGTATATATTTGTGTCAGTTGTCCAATGTGGGATTTTAATATGGGTGATTTTTTTCAAATCACTCTCATGGATAATTAAAGAAGAAAGAATGAGGGTTAGGACGAGAAATAGGAAGCAAATCAAATAGTGGAGAAAGAATACTTCCTTTGGCAATTAAGACTTGGAAAAGGTAAAACATGTTAAAAGGAAGAAAACTTAGTTCTCAGAAGAGGCATGAATGAGCTGGGTCATGTTTGAAAAAGCCAATAGAAAAGAACCGGGAATATAGGGTCATGAAAGTAGGGAGGAAGGAACTGGAGTGTAGAAGTCAGCATTTCCACATCATTAAAGCAGAAAAGTATTAAGCACTTGGATAGGGAAGCATGGAAAAAAATCTTTGCACTGTCAGGGAGTAAATTTATTAATCAATGAATGATACTTGCCTTTTTCCTCTTCCCTGGCTATTAAAATAAATTCTGCTGTTTCTAGCCAATTTTCCCCCTTCTGTTGATTTCCAAAAAATTTTCTGTCTTGTTTGACTGATCTTTACAGCTTTAATGACACACTATTAGAAGAATGAATGTGGACAGAAACAGAACAATTTGAGTACGAGTGGGGTTTAAGAACTAAAACTTTTCATGGAAAGTTTGTAGAGGAATTTTGGAGGGAGAGGCAGAGAAGCTACCATATAAGAGAGAAGCTCACGAGAGAGGGAAGGATGATTTTAAATATTGCAGTAGATTATATGCCTTCATCACGGACTTTAAGAAATACACACGAAGAGCTTAAATTATTTTTAAATGATTCCTTTGGCAGTTGTGTTCAGCTGCGTTGTCGATCTGACCCTAGACCTCATGGACTCTGACTCCGTAAACATTACATTAACTTGTGCCTAATCCTCAGCTGGATCCAACAGCTGTGCATGCATCTTGTGGAGACTGCAGCGAAGAGACAGAGCCTGAATAGTGTCTTTGGTAATAAATAAAAAATAATTGTATAAAACGAATTATTACTTGCTTTTATTAATCATCCTTGACCTTGTCCTTAGTGATAATCGTTTTTTTTCTGCTTTGTCCTGTGAACATAAAAGCATAAAAGCTTTAATTGGTTAATTTCTGATTTCAGTTTCTCCATTCTATTTTTCTCAACTGTAAATTCCCCTACACAGGAATTTTCAATGATACGACCTCTACACAGGAAGCTACTATTATAGTGTCAAAATTTTCGTTTTTTTTATAAATTTGTTGTGCACCTCAAGCATTCAGTTTCCTCTCTCCTTCCACATACAGATTTCAGATGCATAGATATCAACATTCAAATAGGCAGACAACATACAGATATGCAGAGATAGCCCTCTCCATCCCAATCACACCCATCCTTTATCTCTCTCTCTCTCATACACATACACACATACTCACTCACACACATTCACACACTTCACACACACACACTTCACACACACACACACACACACACACACACTATTTATTGGCATAGCTAAAAAGGTTACAATGAGAAATAAATAATGTACATCCCTTGGCCAAGGTCAAAGAGTGAATGGCAGTCCTTTAAGCCTTGGAGTTTTAGCAATCATGAGGAGAATCCTGCAGTTTAAAATACAGTTTATAAAGGCCTAAGTATACTGGCAAAATGCAAGTTCAATATTGCAACAGCTTGAGCTGAGTAAGTTTGATAAGAGGCCTAGTTACAGCTAAAGAGCCTAGCTTCCAATAGCTATATTTATGGCTACTTGGATCTCAAATATATAAAGACCGTCCATGCCATAAAACACTACAGGAAACCACAGCATTGAATCAGCATTGGTCAAGCCTGGCTGGAGAAGGAACTATTTGGGCCGTACCTGATTATGTCCAGCACAGGGTTATTTGCAGGTCAATTCTCCAACAGCAACATCTGGTAGAAGCAGATTTCCCCTTAAGCTGGGTGGTCTTACCAGAGGGTGTATAAACAGTACAAGTTTTCTGGATCTGCACCCTTATTCTATGATCCACATATGTGATTCAAAAGGGTAAATAAAAAGTCCAGCTCTAGGGTTTGACCTTTCTATTAGTCCCAACCCTAAAGTCAATCTCCATCAAGTTTCCTTTTGGCCAGAAATAATGGATATAAAATTTTCCCCAAATTTTGTGAACAAATAGTTTCCTATGGAAATTTTTTTTCTCCTATCAATTCTCTCTCTCTCTTTTTTTTTTTTTTTTTGCAGTACTGGGGATTGAACCCAGGGGCATTCTACCTCTGAGCTACATCCCTAGTCCTATTTATTTTATTCTTTATTTTAAAACAGGGTCTCACTAAGTTGCGAAGGGCCTCACTAAATAGCTAAGGCTTGCTGCGAACCCGGATCTTCCGGTCTCAGCTATCTATCAATTCTCTTATGTGATTGAATCTTTCTGAAGATGGTGAGATCCACCGTTGCACACTATGAAAAATACTGGAGACACCTGTTAGCCCAAGTTTCTGCTCTTCCAAAACTGTGGACCAGCCAAACAAGAGGAACTCTTCACTAGCTGACAAAAGTCTTTCTCTACATTTATATACCTAGTTCTTCCTGAGAAGTCCCAGAGTAACCCCTATCAGAAGGTCTCCTTGAGGTCTGCTCTGCAAGTTCAGTTCAATTTTACTGATCAACACATGTTCAAAAAATACAATTGTTTGTCTCAGCTCTAATGGTAATTAAACTTCTCTTTTAGGAAGGTGATTTTCCACTTCCAGGAATAGGAATGAGTAGGTAGAGTTCTAGTTGTTTTATTCCTTGTCCATAGGATGAAGCAGGGGACAGGCTCCTGTGTTCTTTGAAGGGACACTCTAGGACCATTGCAGCTTTGGGACCTTGGAGAGAGAGTGTCCCAATTCAGTGCCCAAATGATTCTGTTCTTCCCTCTAGGGCACACACAGTTTAAATGCCCCAGCAGCTGTAGATTCTCCCAAAAGGATATTTGTCAGGTATGAGACACCTCTCTCCAGCTAACCTACACGCAAAATATCTCATCTTTTGGCCACTCCTAGTGAGCATGTGTCTGGCTTTTCCCTCAAGGCAACTTCATCTTTCATCAGCCTTCTAATTTCCCTCCCTTTTCAGTCTTTTAAAAATATTTTTATTGGTGCAATGTAATTATACATCATAGATTCAAAATGGTACAAACATACATGCACACATCACTGGGTGTCATTTTCAATCTTTTGTGTGTATGTGATGTGTCTGGGAAGAAAAATAAATGCCACCAGGACCTTTAATCATGACTTCCAGCCAGGCGTGGTGGCACACGCTTGTAATCCCAGTACTTTGGGAGGCGGAGACCGGAGGATCTGGGTTCGCGGCCAGCCTCAGCTCTCTCCCTCTCTCTCTCTCTCTCTCTCTCTCTCTCTCTCTCTCTCTCCTTAGTGAGGCCCTCCGCAACTTCGTGAGACCTGGTTTCAAAATAAAGTATAAAAAATAGGGCCGGGGGCATAGC
>PVJS01033426.1:6366-22275 GCA_004027185.1 Glis glis | reverse complement strand
CTCTCTCTCTCTCTCTCCCTAGTGAGGCCCTCCGCAACTTCGTGAGACCTGGTTTCAAAAATAAAGCATAAAAAAAAAATAGGGCCGGGGGCGTAGCACGGAGGTAGAACGCCCCTGCGTCCAATCCCCGGTACGGCAAAAAATAAATAAATAAATAAATAAATAAATAAATAAATAAATAAATAAAATAAAATAGGTCTGGGGGTGTAGCTCACAGGTATAATGCCTCTGGGTTCAATCCCTAGTCCTAAAACCAAAACCTAGCAAAATGTAAAATTCCTAGACTATTCCAGTCCTATGAAATCAGAATGAATGTAAAATACATAGGTGATTCCTATCTACATTAAAGGTTGAGAAATACTAGTTTTCATTCTACTAGTTTTAAAGAGGGATTGTCCCAAGAACCATGGCGTTTTATACCTCACAATAATTGTTCTTAATGTGTTTGACTCTGTCAATCATGCCCCAAAAGGGCAAGTGACTTATTTGTTTTTTTCCTTAACAAAATAAAATATTAATTCAAAAGGCACAAGCTCAGAATTGGTAGAAAGATGGTGAAGATGAATATTGCAGAGTAACATGAAAGTTGAACTATCGATGCAGATCCAAAACTAAGGTCAGGAGTTTAACTTCAGTTCACTGGAGACTATGTAGGACAATACTTCTATGTCCCAGGAGCTTGAGATGGAGAAGTCATCTTGAAAAATTAGATAAAATTAAATTTAGCCAGACTGCACTCTCAGTACAGCTTTATTAAAAAAAAAGTATGCATCAGTGAAATTTCAGAATGAAAATTAAAACTCAGTTTTAATTTCATGAGAAACCATAACTAGCACATTCAATTTACTGCCCACTTCCCCACCTCCTTGTTGGGTGGATTCATCAACTGTCTGGATTTTTTTCCAGAAAACTGGGAGAAAATAATTTGGCTCAATCTAAAGAGTGACTGTCTTTTCAGGCACTTAGGTAATCTATTGAAAGAGTGATCATATATTATAAATGTGATTAATTCTGGGTAGGTATAAACATATCCACATGAAGAAGATACATTTCAATGCAAGTCTTAAAGAAGAATAGAAAGAGAAATTAAAGATTGCGAAGAACTGTCACCTATGGCAGAATCTATTAGTCATGTCAAGGTGAAGAAATAATGACTGTCTTAGAGTTGCTCAGTTCTTCAAGGTGAACTTCAAAAGAATAAAGCAACTTCAAAGGAAATCACAGGAAAGTATATGAATCACAGAAGAGATGCTGCTGGGGGAAGGAAGCATGTGCCTGCTTTAGTTGATACACAGGTCCAAAACATGTCAAAGCTTATTTTTGCTTTTCCAAAATCACATTCTGAATTTTCAATACAACATGAGCTGAATTAGAAAACATTCACACTATTTCAGACATAGTGCCTTGGTTTGACTTCTACCTAATCAAGAATAACCCAGAAGCCGGGCGTGGTGGCGCACGCTTGTAATCCCAGTACTTTGGGAGGCGGAGACCGGAGGATCCGGGTTCGCAGCCAGCCTCAGCTCTCTCTCTCTCTCTCTCTCTCTCTCTCTCTCACTCTCTTCTTAGTGAGGCCCTCCGCAACTTCGTGAGACCCGGTTTCAAAATAAAGTATAAAAAATAGGGCCGGGGGCATAGCGCGGAGGTAGAACGCCCCTGCGTTCAATTCCTGGTACTGAAAAAAAAAAAAAAAAGAATAACCCAGAAACCTTAGTGAAATATTATCACCAGACAGAGCTTGTCAAAGGATTGTATTTAGTGTGTCTGGATTATTCAGAATAAGCAAGGTTATACTATGCTGTCAAACAAAATGAATGCCTAAATTTCAGGGTTTTAGTGCTAAAAATGTATATTTTTAATTACACAAATCTACAAGATGGGCAGTTCCCCGAGCTATGACAAATAGCTAGAGGTGAACAAGATGCATTTTGCTATCAGCAAAGAATGACCTTCAAGATCCTACCTAACTTCAAAGGGGCTAGGAAATGCATTCTTCATTTTGCTAAAGAGAGAGAGCTGAACCAGATTTTAGTTATGTAGCATTATTAACTAGTAATGTTACCAGTGAGCCTAGGTTAGATGATATTAACAGAGGCTCTAGCATCAGCAGAAACAAACATCTCTGAGGAAGGGAGGTGAGTAGAGACTTACAGTGGGATGAAGACACGGGAAGACCATGGCTGGTCAGGAACAGGATCACTTCATTTTTACAGTAATGTCTTCTCAGACACACATGTTCTCTTCCGAGAACTATTATAATAGGTTCCTGAATGGACTTTATGTCTCTTGTTGACATGTTTAAGGTTACCACATGAAGTAGTGGGAAAATTAAGAACTTAAACTCAAATTTCTCCCTCTCAGTCCCTTCTACTTACTGAAGCATAGTGTTGAAGAGAGATCTTGGATTTGAGGATTAAAATAAATTAGTTTTGGTACTAAAGTTATAATTTAGTATCAAATTATAGAAAAAAATCAGTATCTTTGAGATTTACCTCATTTGTAAAGTAAAAAAAATAAGAATTTTTTGTGTGTATGTGTGTGCTATTGGGGATCGAACCCAGGAACATTCTATCTCTGAGCTACACCCCCAGGCATATGTCATTTTTTATTTTGAAACAGAGTCTCACTAAATTGTGGAGGGCCTCACTAAGTTGCTAAGGCTGGCTTAGAAACAGAAATCCTCCTGTCTCAACCCGCCTAGTATGAAGATTACAGCTGTGCACTACCACTGTCCAGCAAGAATTTTAAAGTGTAGCTTTTTATTAGAATTGGGATAGTATTGGAACATAGTAAATATGCATTAAATTATAACAATTTATACAATTATGTAACATTATTAACAATTTTATAATTTAGAAATAATTTAATAATTATTAACTATTAAAATTTACACAATGATATGCATTGAAATATAACAATTATCAAGGAAAAGAGAGGCACATTGCCATAGGCTCACAGAACTACTTTCTCACTGAACTGTTTGTTGTCTCAAAGAGGTAGATGCTTTCCTACCCTGCAATGAGACGATTCAGGGCGGTGGGAAATCCCTGAGATTGTTCAAGCAAGGTCCTCCTACCCAAACCTTCCATATGTGGGGCTGCAAATAATACACCGCCCCACAGCTGGCCTTTTGTTTCTGTGCTCTTCATGACCTGCAATCAGCTCCCATTTGGGTTCATTGTAGTCATTCAGCCTTTGTACTGTATTGGTTTTAAAGTTGCTCCTTGTGTTCTACACATGTACTATCACTTGGTTCTTATTTTCAGCTGTTTACTGAAAATAAGTTTAGAGTGAAAAAAATATGGAGAAACAAAAAGCATAGGCAGGACCTCACATTGTTCTCTCTTTCTGGAAGACCCACACATCTAAATTCTACCACTCTACCAAATGCCTCACTTTGACTTACTTCCCTGCAACAGCTGCTAAAATAGTCTTTTCCTCTTTGGGCTTCCCACTTTCCTTAGTACCTCTTTTCATGTATTAATTGATATGTTCACTCTCCTTATTGGCTTATTTACTCCTCAAAGATCCACTAAGCACCAGGCTCTGTGCAGAGACCCATTACTTTATACCTTGAACTCTGGTTATGTACTCCTCCTCTCTCTCCTGCTAGAGTAAATTCCTCAGGGGACTAGACCGCAGATTACAGACTTCTATATTCCTCTCACAGAACCCACACTTGCGCAGAGGAGTGCTTAGTCAATACCTCAGCACTCACTTCTTCACGCAGAAGCTAGAGAGCCTTATTATTTTTTTACCATGTTTTCTCAAATACCTTATTGACTATAAGGAGAGGATTCACAACTCACACACCGACACAAAAACTTAATTCTGTTGGCTCCTATGTTTCACCTGTGGTGCTAACAAACTCAATTAAAATTTAACACAGGGATACATAAAACAAAACTATAACTCAGGTGATGTTAATCTATAATTTTCTATACTCAGGGAATAACACCAATCTTCTAACACATGTATAATAATTACACACTTAAGAAGGTTTTCTAATGAAGAGGAATAAAAGCCCAATAATGCATAAAAGTACATCTACCAAATGAGTTTAGGGGATTAAAAATACCAACTATTTATATTATGAAGAATTATATTAGCTAAAACAGTATCACATGCAGTCTCTTAAGTATTATGATTATGGGAAGCAAACAAATCAAAAGGCCTGTATGTGTACAACCATTAAAATTTAATATTAAGAAGCAGCTATTCCTAATTAATGCTATTTAGGTAAAGTGCTGAGTAGCAAAGCTTGTTCCCTGCAGGGCATTCTATATCAAAAGTGTCCTATGTGTAGCAGTCCAGTTTTTTGCTCCTGTATTGCATTTTAACAAAATTTCTTTCTCAGGTCAGACCCTGTTACTGCTGAGAAGATTCCTTTAAACTTTCCTGAGAAATATCAGATAATATTTTATTTCAGGGAAGTTGGGGTTAACACTATCATTTGAATCCAAGAGCTCTCTCTTTATCTACTTATCTCCAGTGACTACAGCCATATGTGCCTCACGTTAGAAGGAATAAATGCTGCTGGGTGTGGTGGCACATGCCTGTAATCCAGATACTCTGGAGGCTGAGACAGAAAGATTGCAGCTTCCAGGCCAGCCTCAACAACTCAGTGAGACACTCAGCAACTTAGTGAGACTCTGTTTCAAAAAAAAAAAAAATTAAATAGGGCTAGGGGTAAAACTTGGAGGTAGAACACCTACACACACACACACACAAAGAAAGAGTAAATGCTTGCAGAGTGAATAAATGATGGAAAATTTGGCCCTCAAATTTTAGCATTAAATTGAAATATATATATTCTATATATAATAAAATATATGCTATATAAATACTCAGTAATTTTTAATGTCTCTTAAATATTTATAGATGATATTCTGTTAATATCAAATAAAAGACTGAAGCTCTAATGTAACAAAATATTAATATATTAATATGCTAATGTTAACATAGCAATGTACTCTAAATATTTTAAGTGTTGATGTTTTTATATAATTCCTGAGGATATTTCAAAGAGATACTCTAGTACCCTTTTTTACTTTTTAGTTTTATTACACTTACAACTATAATTCAGAATTTAGCTATAATTAAAATCACAAGGACATAACTGAGTGTAAAGGCCTTTAAAACAACAAATTTCTCTTCCTTAGATTCTTGACAATAACAATAACACTATCCAACATCTTTCCTGTACATCAAATCTTACAAAATATTTCTCACCTATACCACCCAATCTTCTCATGTCACCACAGTTTGAAAGATGAGCATCAGTAGTATTCTACAACCTGAGAGTCTGAGGCTCACTCAGAGAGCTCAGAGAATATGCACAAAGTCCCACACTGCATCTTCCACTTACCCGACCCTGATCAACTTACAGAAATTCACTCTAGAGTTTAATGATGGATGCAGAAACATAAGTTTAAAACCAATTAAATAACTATTAACGAATCCTTACTAATTCCTATTAACGAAAAAGTTACTAAGAGCCTATCACCAATTTGGTGAAATTGCAAATGAACAGAAAAGGTGATAAAATTCTCTGCTAATGTGTGGCATAATGAAAATGTAAATGAGTTTAATACTTGTGAAACTCATCTTGTCTATGTAACAGTCTTTCTACTCACAGTTAAACTTTCCTCCAGTGTAGAGAACCTGATCCAACTAGATCAGGTTCCTGGGTTCAATAGGCCAAAAGTTGTAGGATTTATTGTTGTTCATTTCCCAATTAATATTGAGATAGACAAGGAATAATTCCATACTGAGAGAGATGCCAGCAGAATTTGTCAGATTGTATTGTGCAGGGCTCTCTACAAATAGGAAATACTACCTGACAGTGAGGAGGATTCCACGGTGGTCAGACCCAGAAGCATCATGGAATTGAGTAAAATGTCTAGATAAGAAATTGAATGAGATAGAATATAGCCTTGAATAATGTGCTTTTCTGGGTGGAGAAATCCAAACAACGGTTTTTCCTGGGAATTTTGAGGAATTTAAACAATATTAAAACATTTCTCTGTATTTCTTTCTTTCCTTCTTTTCTTCGTTTCAGTACTTGGGATTGAACTCAAGGGCATTGTACCTCCAAGATACATCCCCAGAGCCCTCTTTTTTTATTTTGAAACAGGGTCTTGCTAAGTTGCTGATGGTCTTAGCTAGGTTGCTGAGGCTGACCTCGAACCTGTGATCTTCCTGTCTCAGCCTCTCAAGTACTGGGATTACAGGCGTGTATCACGCCCAGTTCATTTCCCTATATTTTCTAGCCATTAAGATCCACTTTTATTATCTTGGGTACAATGCTCATCATGTGGTGCTACCTGTGGGTGGGTCAGGGCCAGCCCACTCCAGTCTCTTGTTCCTATGCCAGACTTAGGAGGAGCACAGGTCTTTCTCCAAAGGACATCAATTGAGTAAAAAAGAAAAAAACCTTTCTATTATGCATAGGTATAGAGAATCCATCCTCTCTTCCATTGCTCCCCTATCATACACTCTTACCATGAGGCCATAAGGGGAAGGTTAGTACCTGAGAGTCTACCTGAGAGTCTATGAGGTTTAAGTTTAGGTTTCTATGTCCTTGGCAAGAAGAGGGAGAGGGTGTCATGATACTAACCACAGCTAGGCCCAATGCTGCACGCCAGACACTTTTCTCAGTTCTTCATGCGTATTCATTGATGTGGTCCTCAGACAACACTTTGAGATAGATATTGGTCATAGTCTGGATCTGGAATGCCTCCCAAAGGCTCCTCTGTTGAAGGCGGGGTCCCCAGCACACAATGTCAGAGGTAGAGCTGGGGGGAAGTGACTGAATCATGAGGGCTCTGGTCTCAGCAATGGACTAATCCATCGGGGGGTTCATAATTCAATAGAATATTGAGAGGTGATGGAAACTGTAGAAGGAGGGGCCTAGTTGGAGGAAGTAAGTCACTGGGTGTGTCCCCTATAAGGGCACATCTTATCCCAGGCCCCTTGGCCCCTTTCCTTCTCTCTCTTTCTCTCTCCACTTCCTGGCTGCAATGTGTGAAGCAATCTCCTCTGTTGTGCCCTTCCACCATGATCTTGTGCCTCACCTCAGACCCAGAGCAATGCAGCCAGCCAACCATGAACACTGGAACCCCTGAAATCATGAGCCAAAATAAATCTTTCCTCTTCTAAGTTGTTTTTCTCAGATGTTTTGTCACAGCAATAAAAAGCTGAATAACATAATACCCTTATTACTCCCATCTCATAGATGATGAGGCTAAGACTATACTTAAAGGCACAACTTTTAACAACACATTATTACACTATATATGAACTGGCTATTCACATTATGGGCCAAAATATAATGTTCAAGAAAAGCAAATCAATGTATTTATACATTTTATCTGTTAAAACAAACAAACATTAAAAAACTAAAGACATTAGCAAGGTGTGGTGGCACAAGCCTGTAATCCTGGCCGGCTGAGACAAGAGGATCGCAGGTTCAAGACAAGCCTCAACAACTTAGAGAGACCCCAAGCAACCTAGTTAGACCCTGTTTCAAAACAACAAATAAAAAGCATTGGGAGTATAGTTTGGAGGTAAAACGCCTCTGGATTCAATCCCTAGTACCACAGCAGGGTGGGGGTACTACAGGCATTTTCTACCAACCCAATGTACATCAGGTCGTCTGTTAAATCTTGGGGCAACTATGAAAAAGGTCGCTGCCTTAGGGAAATATACTTAAGCAAATTTGATTTGATCCATGCTACAATTGAGTCAAGGGAGGATGGTGTACTAAGCAGGAGGAGGGGAAGGCTTCACAGAGGAGGTAGCATTTCAGGGGTTCTGCTCTGAAGAAGAACACAATTTAGTGAGATGGAGATGAAAGAAAAAGATATTTCAGGCAAGGAGAAGAGTAAATACAAAAACACACAGGTAGGAACAATTGGGACTGACTGGACAAATAGATTTTGCCTGACCAGAGAGAATAAGGCCTAGGGAGAGAGACAGACAGTAGACACAAAGGAAGCCACGCCTTGGAGGTCACAAATGACACCTCATTGAAAATTGCCAGGAAAACCAACTGAATACCTCACGTTTGTTCCCCACTGAGCCATTTATCCCCTTTGATCACAGGACCTGTAAGAATAGAGTTATTTGTTCACAATAGTTTAGTCTCCTACTACACAACCTCTTGAAGGCAAAAGCTCTTTTTCATATACCATAGTGCTCCTCACAGCTAGCTCTGTGCCAGGCAGAGTGGGTCCTTTAAAAAAATGTATGTTGAATGAGTAAATTTTTTTTCTCATACTGCACAGTCTGGACCCTGAGGCTTGGATCTATGGTGTCTATGGGAAGACTAAAATCTTGTGTTGGTTTTAATTAAACCATGATGACAGACAATTTCATGATTGTTTTCCTCTAAGTACATGATTCATCTTCTGGTTGCTTTATTGACATGGTGGACACTCTTATTCCTAATGTCCCCAACTACCCACCACCTTCTCACCTGACTGACCTCCAGCCTCCACTGAACTTGCCTACCTGAGAACACTTCCCAGAACTCTCCCATTGCTGTTTTAGTCAGATCCAATCACAGTTGTTTTAATTACACTGGTCATAGTCTTCTGGCTCAAAGGGGATTTAGGGACTAATTGTTTGCAGCACATTAGCCCCTGACACATTCATCTGGCACCTCATTGGCACTCGTTCAATTGGTGCTGGTTGGCAACTGCTCAGTTGTTATTATCTATAGGGAACCAGACTTTAATCAGAGTTTTACTCTTAACAATGTATTGCTAATTTATCTGGGGCTCATGCCAGCCAATTCAGCAGAAATGAATTCTCAGTGGCTCTCAGAGTTCAGGTCAAGTGATCTCCAGACATGGCCTCCACACATTTCTAAATCCAGGCTGTATGTTCTGATCCAATATGATATGTGAAGGAAAAGTGGGTTGTTTGCACATTAAGATGTTTGAAACCCTTATCGTTTTACCAAATATAATTTTGTGAGACTAAAATTACAATTCAGAAACACAAGTAAGGTGACCGCTGTCTTTCAAAACAGCACCCAAAAGAGAGTTTCAAAAGGCCTACTATTTATTTTTTGTACATTTTTGAACGCTACTTGCAATAGATTCATGGTCAGGTGGTGCAGTGTTGTGATTGGTAAAGCCAGTGGGCTCTGGAATCACTGCCCAGGTTCAATGCCAGTGTCGATGCTTATTTTTTAATATACTTTTATTGGTGCATTGTAGTTTCACATCATAATATAGTTCAGAGTGATATGGACATACATGCACACAGTACTTGGTGAGCTTCCTTTGTGGTACACACCTGTGATCCTGGTGCTTGGGAGGGTGAAACAGGAGGTTCGAGGCCAGAGAAGACCTGCAGCAACTTAGCTTCGATGCTGATAACCAGTGAAGGTTGAGTATATTATTAACTTTTCTGGGCCCTACTTTTCTTATGTGTTAAATGAGGATCATAATTATAACTCCATTATGAAGTTTTGGTGAGGATCAAATAAATTGTCTAAGGAGAAAAATGCTTGGCACAGTTCTTGCTAGATCGTATGCACTCGATAGACGCTGGGGATTATTATTATACCCTGGTAAGTACTCAAATAACTGTGAGACAAAATGATAAAGTGTTGGAAGAAAGGTACAGATAAAACTCTCTGGCCATACTGTCTTTCAAATTACTTTTTAATGGAAAAGTTATAAACCAGAGAAAGAAGAAAATGATGCTGGCAGGTATCAAGAGCAAACACAGAGAAAGAAAATCAATGGAGGATTTAGAATGCTCTCTTTGCTCTGACACCTAACCTCCTGCCTCCAGATTTTTTCCAGTATCACAGCATAACCACCCTTAAGGATAAGATGATTTTCCACATTTCTCTTCTCCACATAACCCGGGTGGTTCAGGGGGATGGAGGTCAATGGTGCTAATATTTTCATTAATATTTTGATTAAATATCAACAACCAGTCACATTCCCAGAGTAGGGGGAGCACTGTGATACAGAATAGAAGAAATGGAAAGTGGATACTGTACGTGGGAGCACTTGTATGGCCCGGAGAGTTTCATAGGTTACCTCTACAAGGCATCAGGAAGACACATCTGCCTGGCTGGCCCAGAGGTAAGGGGAAAACTGTATGAACAATTGGCATTTAGAGTTTCCCCACATGTCAGCAGCTCTAAGGAGGTATGGAATAGTGACTTAGAGCAGGGCTTCTCCAATGTGAGTACACCTTTGAATCCCCTGGAAATCTTGTTAAAATGCAGGTTCAGATCCAGTAGGTCCAGGGTGGACCTGAAATTCTGTATTTTTAACAAGCTCCCAAGTAATTCTGAAGCTTCTAGTCTATGGATTCCTTTCTAGTAGCAAACATTTAGAGCACAGTCCCTGCCTGGGTTTGAGTGCTGACTCCTCTTCCTAGGTACTTGGCCTTGACCATGTTTATTAATTTTTCCTTGTATCTTTTCCCCTTTTAATCTATAAAGTGAGGATAAAGGCAATACCTGACTGCCACATTTGTTATAAGGATTATATTAATTAATACCTGCAAAGTTTGTAAAACAGCATCTGGCACTAAGACGCACTCAACCAATACAAATTATTTTTATGAAAAAAGAAGAGTTTTCTCATTATAAGTTTTCAGCTAGACAACAGAAATGAGCATCCCACAACTTTAATTGTATTTATTCACCATGAAAATTTATTTTCAGCCATTAATGTCAACAATCACATTAATCTCCACATCTGAAGCTGGGCAAGTGACAATTTTTAAAGTCAATGAACTTAAAAAAAGAAGTTAATTGGCAATTTTATTGGCGGTAGCCACTCAGAAGCATGAACCTGTCATGATATGATGACCAACTTCATCTACTTTTTTCATGAGAAATGCAACACAAATAAGAACTAAATATCTCTACAAAATAACTGAGATATATCAAGTGAGTAGCCCCAGCGTACTATGGGTAGTTTGTTTCCTTTTATCACTGTCTCCCACAACTATAGTGATTGTGTACTGTCTCTCTCCCTCAAAAAGAAATTCAACTCAGTGAGGGAGGGACAGGCAGCGTTTATCCAGTTCACTGCTATGTCTCGGCATCTAGCCTGCTGTGTGATATATTATATACCAGTAATAAACACATGTTTGTAAAAGTATGAATAAATGGTGGAATACAGAGCTTAATTTTATATTTCTTTGATTTATTTAAAAATGCATTAAAGCCAGGCATGGTGGTGCATACCTATAATCCCAGTATTTGGGAGGCTGAGATAGGTTTGAGGCCCTACACGCTAACCTAGCCAGGCCCTGTTTCAAAATAAAAATAAAATAGGACTGGGAGTGTAGTTCAGAGGTAGAGTGCCTCTGGATTCAATCCCCAGTACCCCCCCAACACACACACAAATACACTGAATGCCTGTGACTCTCCTCTGGTCGTGTCCTAAGTGATAGGGATTTAGACATGAATAAAATGTGATCTGTGTGTTCAACAGTTCCTGGTCTAGTTGGAGGGCAGATATGCAAGCAAAGAACTGAAGGTAAGATTAACTGCAGATGGGTGGGGGAGCAGATAAGGAAAGAGTTCACAGGATAGAGGTAGGAGGGATAGAATATTCCAATTAAAGTGTGAAACAGTAAGACGAAGGAACCTTAAGTAGGATGAGCACTGAGGAGGATCAACAGTGAGACAAAGGCAAGGTCCAGATCAAAGAAGACAACATGAGCATCCTCTACAGCAGGCATCAGAGTGGAAAGATAAATGAGAACTTAAAAGGTAAAATGTAAATGAGTAAACTTCATATTATTAATACTCCTCCCAGTATGACTAATACTGTCCAAAAAGTGATGGTAGCAACGACTGTTAACTACCTCTGAATATCTACTCTCTTCAACCAACTGAAATGTTAAATGCCCTACCCTCCCTCAGCCAAGTCTGACCACTTGACTGTCTTTGGTCAATGTGTAAGTTTATTCTTGTGTTTAACTTCTGGAAGTATCTTTAGAGGTAGGGAGTACAGCTTCTGGAAGTATCTGTAAGGCTAGGAAATACAAACTTACTTCTTGACTGAAATGTGACATAATGGTTGAAATTACTATAACCATTGGAACCGGGAGGAAACTCAGAAAAAAAAAGGAGCCTTATGCTAGAATGTTAGAAGAGTTAAGGTGGCATGAGCCAAGGCCTCTTACACTGTGGAATATCACGGGTTGTCCAGCTCTCTTCTCAGCTTGCTTGCTTTCTTTTACCTTTTTTTAAATTATTTTTTGTGATACTGGAGGGGTGTTCTACTTCTGAATTACACCCAAGCCCTATTCTATTCTATTTTATTTTTATTTTGAAACAGGGTTTTGTTAAGTTACTGAGGACCTTGTTAAATTGCTGAGGCTGGTCTCAAATCTTCCTATCTCAGCCTCCCAAGTACTGGGAATACCGGCATGCACCACCATGCGTGACTTTAATTTCCTTTTAAGTGAGAAAAAAAATCAGGTTTTTCAATAGTTTGCCACTTTTATTTGCGCATTTGTATTCCACTTATCCTAATTCTTAGTGATACGACTATGGCAATGTGGAAGGGTTTCAAGAAAGATGTGAATTTGAAGTAGAGATAGAGCATCAAAGAAGAACCAGCATGTTCATAGAAATCATGAACAGTATAGTGTGTTCAGGATATAGAGAGACCTTTTGTGTAGTGAGAATATAGGGGATACTGTAAGAAAGGGCTGGAGGAGGGCAAAAGGAATTATGGGCACCAATACAGAGCCTTAAATATCACACTGAGTTTATATTTTATGATATAATGCAGGGAATTAAAGGTTTTTAAATACTTAAATGACAGGGCCATAACTGGTTTTTAAGAATAATAACACAGAGAGCTATTTGGACTAACAAAAGAAAAAACAGAGAAATAATTTCAGAGGCAACCACAGGATTCTGGGAGATTAAGAGGCCTGAATTAAGGGTCCTGACAATGAATTGAAAGATGGAACATAAATAAGAGAGATTTAGAAAGAGCATAAGATGTAAGAATTAGTGACCACATACCATATGACCAGCTATACCTCTCTTGGGCAACATATAACACAGTTACATGTTTTCTCTCATATGCAAATGCTATATAGAAAAATTGGAAAATAAAAGAGACCTCAGAGGAGCAGAGACTCCAATGGAATGATGGGAGTTAGGGGAGGGAGGTGGGGGATAGAGACTTATAGAAGGTAACTGTTTAAATGATGCTACCTATGTATATGAAATTGCTACCTATGTATATGAAATTACCAATACCAATCTCAATGATATGTATGGGGAAGAAGTAGGAGGGGGTTGGGATCTGGAGGGAAATTCACCAAACATTGTGTGCATGTATATTCCTATCACTCTATACCTCAGTATGATGTATAATTACAATGCACCAATAAGTACATAGAGAAAAGAATTAGTGACCACATAGATGTAGGATCTAAAGAGAAGAAAATGAGGGTGATTGCCAGAAATATAATGCAGCTCTGACAGTTGAGTTGATGATGAGGTCATTCACTCTGCCAGAGAATAGAAAAAGAAGATAAATAAATAAACAACAAACATGCAAACGAAAGGCAGACTTTGTGGAATGAATAGGTAGGGGAAAGAAATAGAAAAGAAAAACTGATGCGGAAAGATTTTTGCTTAGATGGCTCTTTCTTGTACTCAGGTTACAGCTCAGATTGCACTTTCTCCCGAAGGCCTCCTTCCTTCTCCCCTTCGGAGGGGCCACGGCCCTCCCCACCACAGCAAAGCTAGCACTGCACTGCTTCGTTTCTTCAGAGCACTTCTGATGCTATAGCTTCTCTTCTGTTTATTATCTACTCTGACTAGAACTTAAGCTCCTCAAGAGTGGGTACTTTGCCTTGTTCCCAGAGAATAAAACAAAATAGTAGCCCCTGGCATACAGTAGGTGCTCAAAAACTTGCTATATGAACAAGTCACAGTACCTCAGAATCATGTGGAACACAGAGATTACTGTGGACTGAATATGTCCTGCCCAAATTCACACATTGGAACTTCAATTCCCAATAGAATGGTACCTGGAGATGGGGCCTTTAGCAGGCAATTAGGTCATGAAGGTGGAGTTCTCTCAATGGGATTTGTATCCTTATAAAAGACACAGGACAGAGCTTGCTTCTGATTCTCTGATCTTGGTCATATGACATTTCCATACCAGGAAAACAAACCCATCAGAACAGGACCATGCCAGCACACTGATCTTGGACTTCTGAGTCCAAACAGTGAGAAATACATTTCTGTTATTTAAGCCACCCAGTCTGAGGTATTCTGTCATAGCAGTCTAAGCTAAAAGATTATAAGAATAAAGTAATAAGGGGATCAAAGACATCATATAGCAGAGCTCACTCTTTTGATAGACAATAAGGAAGCTGAGTCCCAGCAATGCCCATAAAGATCTGCTCAAGAAGATACAGCTCCTTAGTTTGGAGGAGTCAGAAGACCTTAAGTCAAATCCAATTTGTCCATTAACTAATAATATAAACATGGGGTGCACACTTGTAATCCTAGTACTTGGGAAGGCTGAGACAAGAGGATTGCAGATTTTAGGCCAGTGCACAGAAACTTTGCCAACTGTTTCAAAATTTAAAAAAATAAATAAATAGGGCTGGGGTGTAGCTCATAGTTATAACACACCTGGGTTTAATCCTCAGTACCATAAAAACAAACAGTAACAAATGACTTGGGAACCTCACCTCCTCAAAACATCGTTCAGTTCCTTAGCCATAAAATAAATACTTCCTCTGTGGATGTTTTGAGAATTAAGTAAAACACTATATATGAAAGTGTGTTGGTTCCGGGCTATCACCGATCTCTTCCAGATCATTCTCCATTCCTACTTACTATTTATTATTTATTAGATACATTGGCGTCCTCGGTAGTAGTCTTCAGATCTCTTTCCAGATTGAGTTTCAACTTTCACAACACCATATTTCATTTGCTCAAAAATTTCCTCTGTGTACCACAATCTGGAACAATCTCCCTCCCTTCATAGCTCTTCAGCCTTTTATTAATGAGGTATATAACAACACTGTGTTTGACCTTAGCTGCTTTTAAGTGTCTCCCTCAGTCTCTTAAGTGAGTAACTCAGCAAATTAACTTGTATTACAAGTACCGAGAGGCAGGGAAGTGTGATGCTGTTCTTATTGCACACCTCTTCTTGTCTGTATGAGACCTTGGACAAGTTATTAATCTCTTTGCCTAAGATTTCTCCCCTATTGAGTAGAGATTGCAATAATATACATCCTAGGGTTTATGGGGATTGAATAGATTTACATATGTAAAGCATGTTTAATAATGCCTAACATACATTTCAACAACTATTAGCTACTGTTTTTCCTACCATTTTATTAAACCATAAATTAAATTGCTGCAATCTCTCTTGTAACACTACCATGAGACGTTTCCACTTTTTTACACCCTATCACATAAGAAACTAAGGCTGGAGAGCTAAAGTCACTGCTCAGGTCCACACAGCTAAAGCAGTAGCGGCACTGGTATTCATGCTCAGGAGTCAGTGCTGCCGAATGCTAAGTCCGTTGTGCCCTTGGCCAGGATGACATGAAGTTCCATCTTAAAGGAGCCAGATCACTTCACCATTGAAACAGACGTTTGCTGAGCTGGGCACCAACTATAACTTGAATGATGTAAACTTTTGACCAGTATCCTTCATAAACTAAGTGCATCAGACACTCAGAGACAGGAAGCTCAGTGAGGTGGGCAGACAGGGAAAGCTTCAGGGGGACTTGGGCAGAGTCTGGACATTTGACTGTTTCTAATTACATTGAACCTCAGGTTACAATAACGACCTACCAAAAGGTCAACCCTAGACAGCTGTCTGCAGTAGTCAGACCTGTACATTTCTTTTTTTTTTTTTTTTTTTTTTT
>PVJS01033425.1:0-22176 GCA_004027185.1 Glis glis | reverse complement strand
AGATGGAACCCAGCAACTTTCCATCAGACACAGCGTTATTTTTAACCCATGGCCACACAAAGTGCTAAGCAAGTGCCCAGTTCTCAACAAACAAATTTTCTTTTCAATGGAGCCCTAGACTTTGAGGATGAATTATATATAAACCTGCCATCCACTTCTTTCATCCAGTAGTTCCGAGACTTCTTTCAACCTTGACCACTACCTCCAGGTCAGTGAGAGAGTTGGCCCCAAAAGGGCTGTACTTGAAGTGAACACAATGTCTGTATTCAGCAACTGCCCTCTCTTTTTTTCCTCTAAGCACCCACAGCCAGTGGGGCTTCTGTTGGGCCTGGGCAGCACAAGGTCAGAACCTTAGCCTTTTCAGCTCCATCCTGGACCAGTGGACCCTCAAGAGTCCTCATCCTCAAAGGTTTTTTTTTTTCACTCAAGTACCCAATTAGTGCCCTGGATCCTTACCCAGGCACTCGGGCAAATGCCTTTGAAGTACAGGGAGGCCACTCAGAAAAGAACTCAAATGTGAGACCAGATTCCCTGGTTGCCAAAAACTAAGCACTCCAAGCTCTCCCCCTGAGTTAAAAGAGGGAGAAAGGGGACTCCAAGAGCCAAGCTCTTCAAATAAATTACAAGCTTTCGCAAATTCCCGTTATTGTGGGAAACTAACAAGAGCTTAAATGAGGGAATGATGGAGTAAAACCAAAGAAAGGCCGGAGCTGGGCGAGGGGTAGATGGGAGAATGTAGTAAGGAGGGATGATGGGGGGGCAGAGATGATGATTCCATTCAATAGCCTCTGCTGCTTCCTGACAAGGTGTAAGGTATAATGAAAGCATTGAAAATAGGATTAAGAGATTTTTTTTTGTACTGGGGATTGAACCCAGGGGCATTCCAACTCTGAGCTACACCCCTGCCCTTTTGTTGTTGTTGTTTTGAAGTAGGGTCTCACTAGGTTGCTGAAGGTTTCGCTAAATTGTTGAGGCTGGCCTCAAACCTGCAATCCTCCTGTGTCAGCCTCCCAAATGCTGGGATTACAGGTGTGTGCCACCACTCCCAGTTAAGAGATCCCATTCTAATGCTTAGCTATTCAACTTCTATACCCAATACCAAGTGGAGAGAATGGCACCATGAGTTACAGTCTATGCTTATAGAAATGTCCCCTACTTCTTTCCTATCTCCACACCTTTTCAGAGTTCTCAGAACCTGGGGAAGAGTCTAAAACTAGTTGGGATAAGTGAGGTTGCTTGCAATGGTATAGGTAGGGCAGGGGAAAGGGTTGGGGTGGCAGGCAGCTCAGGACTGTGATTATTGTATGCAGGCACATTAGTCAGATGACTAATTAAAGCATCTGTGGAACACATATAAAAGGAGGCAGGTGGGTGGGCATGGTGGTACACGCCTGTAGTTCCAACTGCTAGGGAGACTGAGGCTAGAGAGGCTTGAGCCCAGGAGTTTGAGACCAGCCTGGGCAGCATGGAGAGACTCAAAACAAAACAAAAACAAACAAACAAATAAATAAACAAAGGCAGGTGAATATACTTCTGGGGTCAGCTGGGTAGCTCCAAAGAAAAGAAATGCAATACCCTGTTTTTCCTTGGGAACTGCACTGTCGGAGACCTGAATTCCATTCTCTCAGTGGTGGACAAGGAGAGAGACCTCCCACTGAGCTTCATTTGTTAACTATTTCCCTTGCTTTGTGCAGGGCCCAGAGTGAAGTGCTATATAGCTGTCTGTCCAGTAATTAGATGAAACTCTTGCTCAGGAAACATGATTACAATTCTCTCTCTCTCTCTCTCTCTCTCTCTCTCTCACACACACACACACACACACACACACCCCACAGTGGATCAAATCCAGGTACTTGCACAAACTAAGCAAATACTCTATTGCTGAGTTACACCCCCAGCCCCTTTCCCATTTCTGCCATACATTATGTTGAGAAAGTCTTCCAGCTCTCAGTTTCTCTAAGACCATTTACTTTGGTAGCTACTCACCAACCATCCATTGTGTCTAGAACTCTACTCCAGATTTGTAGTAAGCCTTTATTTTAAAAGCCCAAAAGTACTTTCATATTTGTCTTGGCATGTGATCTTCCAAGTGTCTTATTTTTCTCTATTACAGTGTAGTGTATTTTTCTGGAAAATATTCTTTTCCAAGCATTCAACATCTAAACAAACCCCATTTTTACCCCTTTATGCTTTGTCTCAACACATGCTAATTTTGATGGGCTACCTACTTTTGAGTTTCAAAATGTTTCAAGCCAAACAATCACTGAAAATATAAGTTAAATTGTTACCCCCTTATTTGGTCAGTTTACCTCCCTCTCCTTGCTGTTTTTATTTATTTACTTCCATTTTTATATGTGGTGCTAGGGATTGAACCCAGGATCGTTCTACCTCTGAGCTGCACCCCCAGCCCTATTTTATTTTTTATTTTGAAACAGGGTCTCGCTAGGTTGCTAAGGGTCTTGCTAAATTGCTGAGTCTGGCCTTGAACCTGCGATCCTCCTGTCTCAGCCTCCTAAGTACTGGGATTACAGGTGTGTGCCACCATGCCTCACTTATTTATTTCCATTTTTTTAAATTTTTTTTATTTTTTTAATTGGTGAATCATTTACTTCCATTTTTAGAGACAACTATTTTAGAGGTCCAATTCCTAATTTTACAGATAGTCAAACTGAGGCCCAGAGAGAATTGCATTTAGGAGAGTCCATGCCAAGTCTGAAACAGTAGGCCAGCTACTGCCAGGTCCTTCAGGGGTATCTGAGCTCTACTTAATGGCCAATGGCTCACTGATTTAGCACCCACTGGTTTCAGACAATGATCAGTTGTCTACTCTAATAGCTAAGGCAGATTACTGATGGTTGTTTGACTAAAACCTACCAGTGCTGGCAGGAGGCTGACCTAGCTCCTGTAGACATTGTCAGGCATTGGAAAGTGGAAAGGGACAGAGACAGGCAGACAAGAAGTAAGACAAAAGGAGAGACATACCTCTAAAACAGAAAGGATCATATTAAAACTGCAGAATGTTTAAGATGAAAGGGCCCTTAAGAATCACAGAGAGGCCAACTAAGATGGCTTCATGGATGACTTCCAAACATTTAAGGATGAAATGTCGCTAATTCTACACAAGTTCTTCCCCAAAACAGGAGAGTACACTTTCCAGCTTATTCAATAAGGCTAACCAGATAAAGACATGACAAGAAAAGTACAGACAAATGTCCCTCATAAATAGCTAAATGCTTAACAATATTTTAGCAAATTGAATTCAACAATATATAAAAAGGATAAAACATCATGACCAAGTAGGATATATCCCAGAAATTTAAAAATATATATAATCATGTCAATAGATGGAGAAAGGCATTTGACAAAATTCAATACCCATTTGAGATTTTAAAAAATCTCTCAGCAAACTAGAAATAGAAGGTAACTCTCTCAACCTGATAAAGGTCAACTATGGAGAACCTATAGCTAACATCATACTTAATAATGAAAGGCTGAAAACTTCCTCATTGAGATTAGGAAAAGAACAAGGATATCTGTTCTTGTTACTTCTATTTAACAGTCCATTGGAGGTTCTAGTTAGTGCAATGAAACAAGAAGAAATAGAAGATATACAAATTGGAAGTGAAGAAGTAAAACTGTCTCTATTTATAGAAAACATGATCATCTACCTAAAAAATTCAAAGGACTCTGAAGAGATCACACCAGGCTGGTCCCATTTTGTTAGCTGTGGCTGATTCCGTTTTGTAAGCTTACAATTTTGTAAACTCCCACTCACTGGAAGTTCTGAAACTTCTGATCCCGCTTCCCAGAGGCAGGGCGAACAGTCCCATGGCCAGAGTAGAACAAAGGAAACGCCTGGTCACTAAGGAGGGTCATCAGCATATCCTGTATGGTCAGCTCAGTGACCCAAGCAAATCAGCATTCCCCCTGCGCTGCATACCTTAGGATACCCAATCAATTCGTAGGGCGCTTAGTTTGCGCGGGCTTGTGCTAAGTAGAATCTATATAAACTCAGGCACGTCTTTGTTCGGGGCGCAGACTCCATTTTGGCTATAGGGGTCTGGATGCCCAGCCGGCCGTATCAATTTTCTTTTTGTTTTTCTTATTAAAAGATATTCAATAAATTTTTTTCTTGTAATCCTTCACTCGGGTGAGCAGTCTCCAATTATTCCCAATCTGCGGACCTAACACTCTACCAAAAAGCCACTAGAACTAATAAATGATTCCCAGGCTACAAACTGACATATAAAAACCAATTGCACTTATATATACCAGCAATTAATAACTAAAAATTGAAATTAAAATATTATTTGCAGTCATAAAGAATACGTTTGATAATTATGTAGGTTTGAAAATTATAAAATGTTGCTCAGAGAAATTAAATAAGACTTAAATAAATGGAGAGCTATACTTTGCCCATGGGCCAGAAGATTCATTATTGTTGTTAATTCTCCTAAATTTTCCTGTGGATACAATGCAATCCTAATTAAAATATCTGAAAAGTTGTGGGGTATTTTTTTAGAATTTGGCAAGCTGATTCTCAAATTTATATGCAAGTGAAAAGGACATAAACTGAGAAAATTTTGCCAAAGAATGAAGCTGAAAGACATTACTTGATTCCTAGACTTATTATAAAGTTACAGCAATCAAGACAGTATATTATTGAAATAAAGATTAATGGAAAGAATAGAGAGTCCAGAAGTGGCACCACACATATGCAGCTAGTTGATTTTTGACAAAAGTGCCAAGACAGCCGGTCGTGGTGGCGTACGCTTGTAATCCCAGTACTTGGGAGGCGGAGACCGGAGGATCCGGGTTCGCAGCCAGTCTCAGCTACTTAGTGAGGCCCTCCGCAACTTCGTGAGACCCGGTTTCAAAATAAAGGATAAAAAATAGGGCCAGGGGTGTAGCTCAGAGGTAGAACGCCTCTGGGTTCAATCCCCGGTACCGCAAAATAAATAAATAAATAAATAAATAAGTGCCAAGACAATTCAATAGGAAAGATTAGTCTTTTTCAACAATGTATGCAGGGTCAATTGGATATCCACATTGCAAAGAATGAAATTAAACTCTATCTTTTACCATATTCTAAAATTCAGAATGGTTCATAAATGTAAGAGATAAAATATAGCTGGGTATGGTGGCGAATAACTGTAATCCCAGCACTTGAGAGGCTGAGACAGGAAGATTCCAGGTTTGAGGCCAGTCTCAGCAACTTAGTAAGGCCCTCTGCAACTTAGTGAGACCCTGTTTCAAAATAAAAAAAATATGGCTGTGGGTGTAATTCAAAGGTAGAATGCCCTTGGGTTCTATCCCCAGTACCACAAAACAAAAAGAAAAACAAAACCTATAAAACCTAGGAGAAAATCATGATGAACTTGGGTTAGGCAAGGAATTCTTAAAGAGGACACAAAGAGCATAAAGTATAAAATATACGAAATTGATTTGATCAAAATTTAAAACTTTACTCTTCAAAGACACTTTTTTTTGGCAGTACCAGGGATTGTACCCAGAGCATTCTACCTCTGAGCTATACCCCCAGCCCTATTTTTTTATTCTTTATTTTGCAATAGGGTCTCACTAAGTTAGGGAGGGCCTGACTAAATAGCTGAGGCTGGCCGTGAACCTGGATCCTCCGGTCTCAGCCTCTCGAGTACTGGGATTACAAGCGTGCGCCACCACACTGGGCTTCAAAAACACTTTTAAGAGAATTTAAATGCAATCCACAGACTGGGAGAAAATATTTGCTACTCATATATCTGATAAAGGAGTGTGTGTGTGTGTCTCTCTCTCTGGGTACTCTTAAAACTCACAAATATGAAAAATAAAGAACCCAATTAAAAATGGACAAAAGATTTGAATTCACCACAAAACAAGTAAGAAAGAAAGAAAGGAAGGAAGGAAGGAAGGAAGAAAGGAAGGAAGGAAGGAAGAAAGAAAAGGAAAAGAAAGAGAAAGAGAAAGAAAATGCACAGTTCTAATCACTTGGAGACAAATATTTTCACATTGGTATGTATTCGTCCAGATTTTTTACACATATGTACCTGTATAATTTTGTCAAAGGCAGCATATATGGTGCTTACCATTTATAATCTACTTTTAAAATTCATCCATGTTTTAGAGACCTTTCCATAATAATAAAATTCAACACCAGAATGAATAGAAGGAAGGGTAGGAAGGAGGAATTACTGATATATGCAACAATATGGATGAATATAAAAATAATTATGTTGAGTAAAAGAAGCCAGACGCTGCCAAAAATACATACTGTGCTGTATGATTCCAGCTATGTAAAACTTGAAAATACAGACTAATCCATAGAGACAGAAAATATATCAGTGGTTGTCTCAGGAGGGACAGGGGGTGTGATGGGAGGGAGGAATTATAAAGAGACATGAAGAGCCGGGCATGGTGGTGCACACCTATAAGCCCAGTACTTGGGAGGCTGAGACAGGAGGATTGCAGGTTCAAAGCCAGCCTCGGCAACTTAGTGGGCCCTCTGCAACTTAGTGAGACCCTGTTTCAAAATAAGAAATAAAATCGGGCTGGGGGTGTAGCTCAGAGGTAGAATGCCCCTGGGTTCAATCCCCAGTGCCACACAAAAAAAGAGTCATGAGGAAACTTGAGGGTGATGCATATGTCCATGACCTTCATTGTGATGATAGTTTCTTGAATGTGTACAGGTGTCAAAACTTACCAAATTGAACTGTTCCCTATCACTACCAATCTCACAACATGTACCCAGAGGGAAAAGGGAGAAGAGGGGAGCTGGGTGGGATCCAGAGGGAAACACACCAAGTGATGTCTGTTTGAATCTCATTATGATGTATAATTACAATGTACCAATGAAAGAATAAAAAAATTATCAAATCGCACACTTGAAATATGTGTGGTTTAAACCTGGCACTGTGGCTCATGCCTGTGATCCTAGTACTTGGAAGGTAGAGACAGGAGGATGACAGGTTCAGCCTCAGCAACTTAGCAAGACCCTGTTTCAACATAAAAATTAGTAAGAGGGGCTGGGGGTGCAGCTCGGAGGTAGGATGCCCCGTGTTTAATCCTCAGTACCACAAAAAAAGGAAGTACATGTCTTTTATTGTATGTTAATTGTTCCTTAATAAAGCATTGGAAAAAATCCCAAAAAATCACAGACGGGGAAATTGATGTGCAGAGAGGACACAAAATACTGGAAGATACATAGCAAATCAATTGCTGAGCGAGGACTAAAAGCTTTACCTTTGGATTCCTAATCAAGTGCTCCTTCCACTGCACCATGAGGCCTGACAGACCACTGGTGAGATTGCTCTTCTCAGAACTCCTCTTTCCTTGCTCTACCCTTTTTTTTTTTTTGCGGTACCGGGGATTGAACCCAGGGGCGTTCTACCTCCGCGCTACACCCCTGGCCCTATTTTTTATACTTTATTTTGAAACTGGGTCTCACGAAGTTACGGAGGGCCTCCCTAAGGAGAGAGAGAGAGAGAGAGAGAGAGAGAGAGAAGGAGAGGGAGAGAGAGAGAGAGCTGAGGCTGGCCGCAAACCCGGATCCTCCAGTCTCCGCCTCCCAAAGTACTGGGATTACAAGCATGCGCCACCACGCCCGGCTCTTGCTCTACCCTTTTGAGTCTTTCTCTCTTGGAAAATCCCTGAGATCCCCCAGACCTGCTTTTCTTTCTCTGCTTACTCATCCATTTATTTTGACCTTAGACTTTAACCAAGCTCACCTGCCTCTGCCTCAATGAGGCAATGGTTCTACAGCCTTGTCGCTCCTGGACTCTAGGGCAGTGCCTCCCAGCCCAGATCCACCTCAAGGTCTCCACACTCCCACTTCCAAGCTCCAGGCCCCATATCACTTGGAATCTAGAGGCATTAAGAAAGATTGATCAATGATCCTCCTGTTGTTTATAGATGTTGACACAAAACCCACAGACTTACTTCATGGCAGGGTAGGGTCAAGGCCTCAGGTCTCCTCCATCACTATGCCCTGTCTGCTCCCCTGTCTGGATCCTTGCCACCTTTGCATTTCTGCCTCATGACCTCTACGTGGTGGCTGGAGGCCTTATCCTGACCAGAGTTCAGTGACATTAGGAAAAGGAACCCTGAGCCCATGGTCTAGGAGGGAATGTGCAGTTAGAACTGGGGAATGGTGCCCAGAGCTCATCAGCTGCTCCCTACTAGGTTAGCAAATCCCCACACCCTCTTTGGAAACATGTGGCTGCTTCAATGATCTGTCCGAGAACCAAAGAAGGAGTATCATGAGTTAGATGGTCAATGTTTTGTCAACATTCTCACTGTTGTAGTCCAAAACAACTGACCATGTAACTTAAAGGAAGGAATATTTGTTTGATCACAGTTTTGGAGATATTAGGGTTCAGTCCATGTCAGGCCAGGTCTGCAGAGCTCAGGGCATGGTGGCAGCAAGCAGAGAGAGGGAAAGCACAAGGGCTTTGCTCTCACATCGTGGTAGCCGCAAGGAGAGAGTAAACAAGGGGAGGGGAGAACCATATATAATCCCCAAGACCACACTCCCAGGGACCCTTCCTTAGCAACTAAGCCCCGCTTCCAACATTGCTGCCTTGTTTCCATGAGGGCTGGGGGGGCATTCTAAATCCAAACCATTATAGTCAGTTTTCTAAGCTCTGCTTTCAGGAAGCATCAGTACCCTTACAGAACTTAAACAACGGGAAACAAATGCAGAAATATTGAGCCCCTTCCTACCCTGAGGCTGCAACTAGATCAGGCCCTGCCCTCACTTTTGAGGATACATTTTTTGTGGTACCCTAGTACCACAAAAATCAGCAATTACTTCAAGGGGACATGTGATTAAATCCAGGGGCTAGAAAGAGAGATCCAAAATGGCATCGGAGTAAGAACCCCTAGACGAACCTGTTTCAAACTCATCTTAGTGGCAATGAACTGAGCAACATCACATCCTATACCACCTTCATGGGAGACGGGAACTAATATCTACAAGGCCACACTTCAACACAAAGGCTGAAAAAAGAAAAAATGCAAATAAGGAGAGATGCGAGAACAATAGACGCAGACGGCACTGGCCTGCGGTACTGAGTCTGGTGGGCATGAGCCGCTGTGGGATGGAGCCACGCCAGACTGAGTCCGGCGGGCCTGAGCCATGGCGGGACCCAGTCGCGAGTCCGGTGGACCTGAGCCGTGGTGTGACGGACTCGTCGGGCCCAGTCGGCACAGACGGGAAAACTTGGAAGAACCAAAAACTTAAAATCAGCAGCCTGAGACTGACTTCACAGTCATCGGAACCACTAGACACAGAACTCCACAACCCAGAAACTACAGGATCAGAAAGGACGACCATAGCCACTTACCCAACCCATCGCAACACCCGATCCACTGCGCACGCGCGCCATCCCAGCAATAGAGACAACTACCAGAAACCACCAGCAAGGAAACGGGATTGCTGTGAGGCAGGTGACCTTGAAAACAACCCACATCTCTCCACCTGCAGCTGCTCCGTCAGCGATCTGGGGCGGTGATCCCGAGCGGAGTCCATCAAGATCGAGATTAAAGATGGTGGGATAGAGGGAGACAGCGTTTTTCAGGAGCTCTGAGACTCGGAACTCAACCAGCAGGAAGACTGCTTCTTGACAAGGAAAGAAAAGCAGCCCAAACTCAACAAAACAATGACAGTCGAAATGCAGCAGAATAGAAAGCAGCAGAGAGAGAGAGCAGAGGACTGTAAAGAGCTACACGCATCTCACCTGGTTAGCGGAGAGCGGCGGCGGTGGCGCCATCTTGGAGGCCACGCCAGCACCGTGGCTCCAAGAGACCTCCAGCAAAGAAGCGGCAGATCCCTGTGAAGCCAGCAACTAAGACCATCATCAAAAGCAGTCAGCTCTGGACCATGATGAAGCAGGGCACGTGCACTGCTTCTACAGTGAGAGTGAGGAGGAGAGACAAAGATGATGTAGCCCTGCCTAGGAGCAGCTCAGCGCTGAGGATGTGGGCGGGTGAGCCATGGCCCTGCCCCGGAGCACCACAACACTGAGGACACTACCATGCCCAGCTCCTGTTTTATTTTTTATTTTGAAACAGGGTCTCTCCAAGTTGTTGAGGCTGGCTGCGAACCTGCGATCCTCCTGTCTCAGCCTTCCAAGTACTGGGATTACAGGCATGCACCACCATGCCCAGCTTTGAGGATACTTTTGAGCTAAGGGGGCAGACAGTTTGGGTAGCTGCTTCCAGCAATTACCTCAAGGGGACACATGATCACTCTGTCTCCAGAAGCAACTCTTCTTACACTTGTAGTTCAGCATTAGGAAGGACACCTAAGATGGTCTGCCTGGGGCAGATGACAATCTAATCAATCCAGGAATAGTGGCTGCCAGGATCAATATGGCTTTGATCCTCAGAGCTGAGCCAAGCATTAAGGTCGACTCCACACTCAGGGGCCGACTGCTATGACCTCACGAAGCTTTGGCGCCTGGAGGAACTCTCATGAGGTCACATAGGCCTCCCTCCTGCCTTTCAGCAAGAACCTGCTGACAATCCTTAGCACCTTTGGATTTCTGTTCAGAGCAACTAGGAAAATGTGAGAAGAGCTAATTTTTCAACCAAAATGCCTTTCCCAGGATTCCTTCCTTCCTTCCTTCCTTCCTTCCTTCCTTCCTTCCTTCTTCCTTCCTTCCTTCCTCTTTCTTTCTTTTCTTTCTCATGGTCCTGGCTTCCTTCCCTCTTTCTTTCTCTTTCTCTTTCTCATTCTTCTTCTTTCTCGTGGTCCTGAGGATCAAACCCAGGGGCATTCTACCTCCGAGCTACACCCCCAGCCCCTTTTTATTTTTTGTCTTGAAACAGGTCTTGCTAGGTTGTTGAGAGTCTTGCTATGTTGGTGAGGCTGTCCTCGAACCTGTGCAATCCTCCTGTCTCAGCCTCCCAGGTACTGGGATTACAGGCGTGCTCCACCATGCCAAGCTATACTCCCCCTTTCTGTTGTTTTCTGAAGGAGATGGGGAAAGAACAGAGGAAAGAATTCAAAAGTCCCTTTAGGTGGCAGGATATTACAGTGGTTTTTAACCTGCTTCCCAGCTGGACATTTTCCTTAAGCCTCACTTGGCCATCTTAGAACCAGGCTGGGACCTGTGCCACTACAGGAGGCTGGGTTCATCTTTCAATAATACTAAGGGTGCAGGTTTGAGAATCAAATATGCATGGGATTGGTTTCCTTTGTTTTTGATGTTGGGGATTGAACTCAGGGCCTTGCACATTCTCGGCATATGTACCCCAAGCCCAGGCATTGGTTTTAGAACAAGATCTACTTACCAGTTTACCTTGAGCCATTTATTTCACATCTCCAAGTATCAGTTTCCTCTTCTGGAAAATGGGTCTTATAAAAGTACCAACTAGCCGGGCATGGTGGTGCACACCTGTAATCCCAGTACCTGGGATGCTGAGACAGGACAGGAGGATCACAGGTTCGAAGCCAGCCTCGACAATTTAGCAAGGCCTTCTGCAACTTAGAGAGACCATTTCCAAATAAAAAGGGCTGGGGGTGTAGCTTGAAGGTAGGATTGAACCCCTAGGTTCAATCCCCAGTATCCCCCCAAAAAAGTTCCAAATAAATGTTTGTCTTGTGGAAATTAAATAAGCTAATGTAAGAGATCTGGCATGTAGAAATGAAATCCTGTCCTGGGGTAAGCAGATGAGAACAGTCACTCCTCAAAGACTGCTACTGAGCAGGGCATGGTGGCGCACACTTGTAGTCCCAGTACTTGGGAGGCAGAGACCGGAGGATCTGGGTTCGCGGCCAGCCTCAGCTACTTAGTGAGGCCCTCCACAACTTCGTGAGACCCGGTTTCAAAATAAAGGATAAAAAATAGGACCGGGGGTGTAGCTCCGAGGTAGAACCACCTGGGTTCAATCCCTGGTACCACACACACACAAAAAAAACTGCTACTGAAGGGGAGCCCATTTCTCCCCACCTGTGATCCCCCGCTAGCTAGCCCGGGTTTTTTGAATGGCTGTTATGCAACAGGGAATCTTTGTGTGCAGAAGTTAATGATTACTCAGAGCAGTGGGTCCATACAGTACCACACGGGCTCTAACATACCCTAAAAGCTGAAGTGTGGCTGCAGGAAGCCCAATCGCTAATCAGGAGGAACCAGGCCTTCCACAGGGCAAACATAAAGTGAAATCTGGGACTAAGCTGAGGGCCGACCACCTGTCTGAGAAGTACCTCTGCAGTAAGGGTGGAGATGGCTGAGTTGACAGAGGGATGGGGTCAAAATTTCTAATTCCCTTCTCTCCTGCCAGGAGGATCACATCATCACAGTGGCCGGAGGGTGAGAGGGAGAAGGGCAAGTCGATAGGCTCACACCCGCGCTGGGCAAGCCAGAGTCCATACTCAAGATAAACCTGGCAGGGAAGGGGAAGGTCCCAAACACCTTTGTCTTAATGTAATTCCATCTCACCTATGAAGAGTCTTTATCTTCCAAAACCCTTTTCTAGCACTTATTTCATTAGATCCTACAGCAACTGTGTAAGATAGGCCAGCAAACGTCCTCCTGCACAGTTTCTTTTCTTCATAGTGGTAGTAGTAGTAATAATAGTTATAGACATGTATAGAGCACTTACTATGTGACAGGCACCATGTCAAATTCTTTCCATGTATTATCTCGTTGGATTCTCCTAACAACTTTAGAAGGTAGAGGATATTAGTGTTTCATTCACTTGCCCTCAAGTAAATAAACAGACCAAGAGAGAATGATGATTGGATGCTATAGTTTAGATCTTTTTTTTCTTTTTGGTACTGGGGACTGAATCCAGGGGTGTTCTAACTCCCGGCTACATCCCCAGACCTTTTTATTTTTTTGTTTTTTGAAACCAGGTCTTCCTAGATTGCTGACAGTCTCACTATATTGCTGAGACTGTCCTTAAACCTGTGATTCTCCTGTCTCAGCCTCCCAAGTACTGGGATTACAGGTGTTTGTCACTGCGCCTGGCGATAATTTGAATCTTACATGTCCCCCAAAGGCCATGTGTGAAGGCCCCCAGGGTGGTGCTATTGGGAGGTGTTGGAACCTTTAGGAGGTGGGGTCTAGTGGAAGTTCTTCAGGTTACTGGGGTCACTTGAAGGGGATAGTGGGTTCCAATCACCTTCCTCTTCCTCTTTCTCTCTTTTACTTCCTGGCCATGAGGTGAGTGGTTTTGCTCTGCCCTGTGCCCCCTGCCAAGATGTGCTGCATAACCACAGGCCCAAAAGCAATGATGCCAATGGATCATGGACTGGAACCTCCAAACCCATGAGACAAAATAACCTTTTCCTCTTTATAAGTCTATTCTTTCATGTATGTGTCATAGTAATGGAAAGCTGACTAACACATTAGACTGGGTCACACAGCTAAGTAAATGGTAGAGGTGAGACTCCAACCCAGACCTGCCTGGCTGTAAATTCTACGCTCTTAGCTCTTATGCTATATGTACTCCATTTTGCAAAGGAAAAAATTAGGGTCAAAGACGTTGAATGGCTTGCACAAAGCAAGCTAGTACCCGAAGTAGGCCTAACTTTGGGTTTTCTGACTCCCCGTCTAATGTTCTTTCATGTTCCCAGCTGCATTATCAACAGCATGCTTTCCTATCTATGGGAAACTATGCTCTAGGCACCCTGAGGTCACTGTAACCTTGAAATGTAAACACATCATCTTCCAGCAAGGTCAGGGTTTAATCTTGCATTATTTATGACACTTGCTCTGTAGATGAGGTAACCAAGGTACAAAGAAGGCAAACAGCTTACCCCAGGCTCCCCACTGTATGAGGAGCCGAGAAATTCCTCGAAGTTCTTAACTCTCAAGCCTGGGCTTGTTTCACTTGAATTTCATCTATGCATGTGCCCACAGCAAAGCAAGCAGTGTGGGTCTAAAGAAAATCAAACAAAAGAAACCCTGCCTAAGCCCAGTCTCCTTTTAATTGGGTCTGTGGAAACCTTCTGGCAGGGACAAAAGGAACCGACACAGAAGTGATGTGGCTGAAGTGAATGTCAGGGGCCTGCAAGGAGAGGACAAGAAGGGTTTGGAAAATCATATAATTTAGGGCCTGGCCTGGTGGCGCACGGCCGTAACCCCAAAACTTGGGAGGCTGAGACAGGAGAATTGCAGGTTTGAGGCCAGACTCAGCAACTTAACAAGATCCTGTTTCCAAATAAAAGAGGGGCTGGGAGGATAGCTTGGAAGTAGAATGCCCCTGGATTCAAGCCTCAGTACCATACTACTACTAATAATAATAATTTTAAAAATTAATTAAAAAGAAAAATCATATAATTGGGGTAGAAGTAGAAGGAAGGTAATGTCATAGTCTTAAAGGCTTGAAGTGTCTTTCTGTAGAGGTTCTGTGAGGTCCCAGGGATGGGTGGGGTTAGGGCAGAACAGGCAGAGTTGTAAACACATTTCCACTCTGGTCTGCAGCCATGAAACCAATGCCAAGAACCTGCCAGGATTTGGGCCTGGAGCTCAGGGCTGCGGTGGATATGGAGTGATGCAGGCCAAAAGGTCTGGCTGGTTCAAGCAGGAGGCTAAAGCACATGTAAAGGGAGCTTTTTCAGTGAGTCCAAATGCCATCCCGTGGACCACTCAAGTGATTTTAGGACACTACCAGGTTTGAGAAGCACTGGGTTGGATCAACTAGTATTGGCAGGGTCCCTCGTGGGGACTGAGGAGAGCAGCAGAGGAGGTCAGATGGACCATTTGGCTGGAGCTCTCATTCTAAAAAGGGTTCCAGTATAGGCCTTATTAATTCCATAATTATCCTGTGAGTGGCATATACTGCACTGTATTGGTGTGATGTGTTAGAAAGTTTAGTTGTTAAAGATATTTCAAAAGTGCCACTTTATTTTTTTGTGGTACTGGGATTGAACCCAGGGACCTTCTACCTCTGAGCTACACCTCCAATCAGATTTTATTTTTATGTTTTGGTACTGGGGATTGAACCCAGGAGCAATTTACCTCCAAGCTATATCCCAGCCCTTTTTATTTTTATTTTGAAACAGGGTCTCACTAAGTTGCTGAAGGTCTTGTTAAGTTGGTGAGATTGCCCTAGAACCTGTCATCCTCCTGTCTCAGCCTCCCAAGTACTAGGATTATAGGCATGAGCAACCACGCCCAACTATTTTTTTTATTTTGAAGCAGGGTCTTGCTAAGTTGCTGAGGGTCTCATTAAATTGCTGAAGCTGGCTTCAATCCTGCAATCTTCCTGTCTCAGCCTCCCAAGTACTGGGATTACAGGTGTGTGCCACCATACCTAGCTAAAAGCACCACAACTTTTGATTCTGTATTTTGGCACTTCATTTTAAAATATCCAGAAAACCTCACAAAATGGATGTGTCCACATATATAAATATATCACTTTAAATTTAATTTTACAATGCACCAATAAAGGAGTAATTAAAGAAAACTCCAAACAACAACAATTTGGATGTATCCTGAGTTTTCTCCAACCCTTTTTTCTTTTTTTTTTTTTTTTTTTGCGGTACTGGGGATGGAACCCAAGGGCATTCTACCTCTGAGCTACACCCCCAGCCCTATTTTTTATTGTTTATTTTGAAACAGAGTCTCACTAAGTTGCGGAGGGCCTCACTAAGTAGCTGAGGCTGGCCACGAACCCGGATCCTCTGGTCTCAGCCTCCCAAGTACTGGGATTACAAGCGTGCGCCACCACGCCCAGCCTTCTCCAACTCTTGAACGTAGAGAGCTGTGAGTGATAGTGTGGACTTGAATATTTAAGTGGGGACTAAGGCCCATGTAGAATGTTTAAAAAAAAGATGACTATGGTTGGATTAGTCTCTTTTCTGTTGCTAATAATACAACACCACAGGCTGAGTTTTAAGGAAAAGAGGTTTATTTTGGCTCACAGTTCTGGAGGTTTGAAATCCAAGGTTGAGCGGGCCCTGTTGGTTTGGCCTCTAGTGATGGCCTCCTTTGTGGCAGACTCCTGAAGTGGTACAGGGCATCACATGGCGAGAGACTGGGAGTGCACGTGTGCCTGCATGTCTCCTCTCTTCTGGTCCCTCTCTTCTTATAAAGCCACTGGTACTCAATAATGGGGGGCTCTACTCTGACAACTTATCTGATCCTAATCACCTCCCAAAGGCCCCGCCTATAAACACCATAGTCAGACGAAATTTCTACCCTTTTAATACCTCACAGCAGGGATTAAATTTCAGCACATGAAGCTTGGGGGGGGGGCATACTCAAACCATATCCAAAGCATAGCAGTGGTCATTGTGTAGAGAAAGATGTGGAGGCAGGACTGGAAGCCACTGTTGACGAGACTGGTATCGTTTTTCTTAACTATACTTTATTATCCGGGCATGATAGTGCACACCTGTAATCCCAGTACTTGGGAGGCTGAGGCAGGAGGTTCAAGGCCAGCTTCAGCAACTTAGGGAGGCCCTCAGCAACTTAGTGAGACTCTGGTTCAAAATAAAAAATAAAATAGGGCTGGGGGTGTAGTTCAGGGATAGAATGCTTCTGAGTTCAATCCCCAATATTATAAAAAAAACAGAATAAAATGATGCGATACTTGGAAAATAGTACTGCGTGCGCACACACACGCACACACACACACATGCAAATATATATATATATATATACTTTTAGTATATACGGTATATAATATATATAGTATATGTACTATATATATATATAATATATATATATACTTTTAGTAAATATATATATACTTTTTTTTTGCAGTACCAGGGATTGAACCCAGGGGCGTTCTACCTCTGCGCTACACCCCTGGCCCTATTTTTTTATACTTTATTTTGAAACCGGGTCTCACGTAGTTGCGGAGAACCTCACTAGGTAGAGAGAGAGAGAGAGAGAGAGAGAGATGAGGCTGGCCGCGAACCCGGATCCTCCTGTCTCTGCCTCCCAAAGTACTGGGATTACAAGCGTGCACCACCACACCTGGCGCCAATATATATACACTTTTATTGGTGCATTGTAATTATCATTGTAATTAGTGAGGTTCAATGTGATACAAACATACATGCACACAGCATTTGGTGTGTTTCCTTCTGAATCCCCTCTCCCCCCTCTTCTCGTACATGTTAGTGAGATTGGTAGTGATACCATCATACATGGGCATAGCATTATTTGAACTGTTTCCTTCCTCAAGCCTTCCTTTTTCCCTCCCCACCTCTCTCCCCCAATCCCCTTCTACAGTCTCTCTCTCTTCATTTATCTGATGCCCCTTTTGTTTCCTATTTTTTCTCTGGCTTTCACATATGAGAGAAAGCATATGACCCTTCATTTTCTGAGACTGGCTGATCTTACTTAGCATAATGTTTTCTAGTTCCATCCATTTTCCTGCATTTTAGGGAAGGTAAGAGGGAGCCAGGTCTGAGGACCTGCCATGGGATCAGAGGTAAGACTGAATCACATAGATGAGAGTTTAGAATAATGACATTTAGCGCTCATCTAGACCAACCTCCTTGTTTTACATGTAGAGAAACCAAGGCCCAAGGAGATGAAAATGTATTACCCAAAGTCACCACTCTGTTAGTGCCAGGGCACTAACATCTTATAACATATTGTAGTTTTCTACTATACAAAGACTCAAGATATTAAGTGAGCTGGGCTTGGTGGCACACGCCTGTAATCCTAGTACTTGGGAAGCTGAGACAGGAGGATTGCAGGTTCAAGGACCGCCTCAGCAATTAAATGATACAGGACTCTGTCTGGAGATGGGAGAGAGAACTGAGAAGAACTGCAAGGTTTCAAACCTGTATCTGCATTCCAGATAATGCTTGAACACAAGAACCCCCAAATGTTCCCTGGGTCCTCCTGGTCCTCTGAAAGGTAGACAGGTTTTTGGAGAGAGTTGCTGAGGTCCTGCCTTCAGTCCTGAGGCTTTGGTGTTTGGAAGACCCAAGGGCCCTTCCATGCAGTGGGCTGGTGTGGGCTCTGGTGAAGGGTGACCATCTCATAGGTTTGGGTAGAGCAGCAGGTATTGGGAAAAGTCAAGCCGCCCAGCTCCTACTGTACCCAGTTGTATTCTTCTATATGGGTGGCCTTCCCCAGGGGCCAGGGTGGGGGTGGGCTGAGCAAGCCAGCAGGCACCAAGGTGAAGAGGAGCACAAGTTGTCTGTTGAGACATGTGCTCTTTGGAGGGGGTGGCCTCCATGCCAAGACAAACTAGAAATAAATATTTTACATAAAAGGCTAATTACAGGTTTGGCTTTGAGGTTTAGTAGGAAAGCATATGGCTCTATTTTCAGGATGAAATTTGCAGCCCGTAGTGCCAAGCTGTGGAAGGGAATAAATGAGATAGGGAGATGAGATGGCAGGGTGGGAAGTGGGTATCTCTACTATCCTCCAACAGTCTCCTCTAGTTAAGGGGAGACAGTTTTACAGAACTGGGTTTCCTGGTTGACTGAAAGCAAACAGATGCGGAGCAGATGTGGGACCCACCAGAGATGCCAATAGCAGCAGGGGTTCCTTGCCAATTGCCCTGCCTGCGCAGGGCCTACAACTGCACCCTCTCCAACTTCCCACTCAACTGGCTTGTGCTGTTGAAAAGGCTCTTCACTGGCAGGCCTGGGAAGAGGAGCCCTCAGCCCCCCTCCCATCCTAAATGACTTGCTCTCTCATTGCCCACCAAGCCCAGATAAACTGCACCTTCAACTGGCACAAGTAGAGACCAAGAAAGCTGTTCTGTGTACCCCCTGGCCTCTCTAGTAAGAGGTTGGTCTGGAGATACTACAAGAATGGGGTGGCAATTGAATGCCCAGCTGAAGCTCCACACAAAGCAAATCTGAAGGCTATCTTTGCCAGTGACTTTCTCTGTTCCTTCAGGCATGTAACTTAACCCCTCCGAGCTCTTTTTTTCTTGTTGTTTTTGGTACTAGGGATTGAACCCAAGAGTGTTCTACCTCTGAGCTACACCCCCAGCCCTATCTTATTTTTTAGTTTGAAACAGGGTCTTGCTAAGCTGCTAAGGGTCTTGCTAAGTTGCCGAGGCTGGCCTCCAGCCTCTGATCCTCCTGTCTCAGCCTCCCAAGTACTAGGATTACTGGTATGCACCACCATGCCTGGCTAAGCTCATTTTCTTACTATGCAAAATGGGGGAAACAGTTACCTTACCGTATTATTGTTAGGACTATATAAATACTGTATATAAAAAATGAATGGCACATTCATAGGAGGAACACATAATTTATCATCCAAACCACACCAATTCTGAGAGGGAATTTTTTAACAATTAAAATGGGACAACAGTCACTAAATGGGATATCTAGTCATTGTATTTATGAAGGCCGCCTGTAATTAAGAAAACCCGGGCCATGGATTTGGTTCAGGGGTAGAGCCACATATGTAGCATGAGCAAGACCCTGGGTTTAATCTCTAGTAGTGTGAAAAAAAAGGAAAAAGAAAACCTGAGTTAGAGTTCTGCCATTGTTTGCTGTGGAACTTGGTGCAAATGACCTTTCTTCCATAGAATTCACGTCTTCTATCTATCAAACAAAGTAAGTAAAATGCAAGGCCCAGGCTGAGAATTACCTCAAGGCTGGAAATTGTCTTTTTGAGATTCACTGAGAAATGTGCATTTTATTGCACCATTTGAAATTACTAATAACTGAGGAAAATGAAGGCTTCCAGCTTTCTGGTCCTTGGAACAACGACAAGTGTCCTATGTTCTCCGGTCCTCAGCTCCCAGCTCTGAGAAAGAAAGCCTGGGTGCTACCCTGCTTCTGCTTTCTCTCTCATTCAACGTCTGACAGGGCATAGAAGATTTGGCATAGGAGAGAAAAAGGAGGTGAAATCCTGGGCTGGGGTTACAGTTTCTATGCACATAGGGCTCTTACCAGGGCCAGGAGCAAAGAGAGAACAGTCCCAGGTCAATGGGGAGTGGGCAGGGGTCATGCTGGGGACCAGAGGGCCTATTCCCTTCTCTTCTAAGGAAACACTGCTCCTCAACAGCTCCAGTATTTAGAAGTCAGGCTAGAAAACAAGACTCAGAAACCAAACAATGGGACTGACCAGGCAGCTAAAATAGGTATTTCCTTAATTTTTCTTGAAAGTCTCACTTAAACATCTCTGCATGTGAGCAGGTTCAGTAAATATAAAATCCACAGGACATTTTTCCATGTTTTCCCTCTTCCTTCCAGTGTCAACCTCCCTCCCAAACCCTGACATGCATAGCAGAAGAGCAGCAGGGATGGGGGGGGGGCTGACTCAGGCACCAGTATGTTAATTGTCAAGGACATTGGAAGCTAAATCACAGACACAGGTTTGAGGAAGGAAACATTTTGGCCTTCTACATGAGCAGAGGGAGAAAAGAAAACTCTTTGCAGAACCATTGAACTTCTGCCATGTTTTGAGGCCCCCAAGCCCACACTATACATCCTAACAGCAAGCAAGAGCAAGGGCCCCAGTTCATGGGTAACTGCTGGAGCTGAGGTGTAGTTCAGTCATAGAGCACTTGCCTAGCATGCACAAGGCCCTGGGTCTGAGCTCTAGCACTGGGGCGAAAAAAGAAAAGAAATGTATGAAGCTTCTGCTTGGAAAAATCACTGAAGCCTCAACAGTAAGCTTTGGGGTCCCAACCTGCCACTTGGAGAAACCCTGGCCTAAAGAAGGGGATCCCTCCTCTCCTCAAAGCCCAAGAAGCTGCTCGATTCTTGCTGTGATGTGAAAAAAATGCAATTGAAGGTCATCCACACCCTTGGCTTCCCTGTCTGATCAGGAGAGGGGAGACCAACTGCTTGTTCCCCAAAGCCACCTTCCCTGACCAATCAGAAGTGACTTCTCAAGACATGGGCACAGTCAGGATAGTGCCCGCAGCACCTGAGGTGGGCTATTCTGGGTTCCCACTGCCTCCTGGTTTACTTTAGCTTGGGGAGCAAGCTGGGTTGCAACACCCCTACTCCCTAACCCCCACCTAGGCTGCATGCTCCCAGAGGATAGGGACCATGGGCCTCTTGTTCACTGTGAAGTTCCCAGTAATTCACTATTTGTTGAATAAATGAAGCTGCCTGGAGATGCAGTGATTCCTGGGTGGAGTGGTCCAGTTAGAGGCCCAGCTTTAGCATCTGGTAGCATGTAGGGTGTGTGTGTGTGTGTGTGTGTGTGTGTGTGTGTGTGTGTGTGTGTGTCTTGAACTTCCCCAAGAGGCCTCTGGAGCTCCCTGAGGGTAGTTTCACACACTGGGCTTAGTTCCCGCCTCAATCCTGTTCCTTACGTGAGCAAGTGGCTCTCCATTTTGCAATTGCCACACTGCCCAGGAAAGATACCTCCTGAGGGGCTGTCCAGCTCCTCCCGGCCCCAGGCTCCCCTGGGCCAGCTCTGGGTCACTTAGAGCAAGTTCCTAGTCTCTTGTGTGGAAGAAGGGGGGACCTGACTAGGTGAAGGGCAGGGAGCTAGCCGGTTCCAGGGTCATCATCTTTGCAGCGCCAGAACACTGCTGCTGTGTGGATCAGGAGCAGAGAGTTGGGGGTGCAGTCCTCACTGTTCTATCATTGTGCCTGGAGTTGTGGTGGTGAAAATGCCTGTTGCTCACCCAGGCACTTGTGGGACAATCACACCCTGACATCAGGCTATGGCTCCAAGACAGTAGGAAACAGGCAGGGAGAGCCTCCTGACAGGAAAGGGAATCAAGACCATGGTCCCTTTTATAAGGAACATCCCCACAGTTTGCTGGAGAGTATGGAAACTTGGAAGAGCTAATGGACCCCTAGAGATCATCTGGCCTGGCCCCTTCACTGTATAGATAGGAAAACTGAGACCCACAGACAGCAGCTGCCTGTCCAGGATCACAGAGCTGCATAATGTAAGAGCAGGTACCAAGGCCTGGTGTCAGGACCCTCCTCCGGCCAGAGCGGTTTCCATTACTCCAAGCTGAGAAGCACCTGGACCACAGGACAGCCCGGCTGAGTCTCTGCAGCATGATCACTATAAGGTTGAGGACCTCTTGCCACCCCCAGAAGCCAAGTGACCAGTGGCAGGAGGGGTGAGGCCAAAGCCCTCATCCTCAGGACACCAGACCCAGGCTGTTTCTTGGACATGGTCTTGCCTCCTCTCAGGACAAGAGGGAGCATTGCCACTCTGGAGTGTCTGATGGCTGGCTCCTGCCTAGGGTCTGGGATCTTTCCCTAATGACTGGACTGTAATTTCTGTGCACCCCCTCCCCCACAATGCCCCTCACTCGGGGAAA
>PVJS01033424.1:0-22176 GCA_004027185.1 Glis glis | reverse complement strand
AGAACGCTCCTGCGTTCAATCCCCAGTACCACAAAAAAAAAAAAAAAGAGGGTCAAGTTGACAAACCAGACCAACTATCATAGGTCTTGTAGTTTTTGTGATATTTATCATAGATCCTGCTCTCTATCTCTTCTCCTCCTTGCTATGGCAGTGGACTGTGGTATGTAGATGTGTCTACTACACACCGCTTGCTGTTCCTCTTGAGATCACAGCCCTATATCTGGACTTCAAGAGTTTTAGGACCTCCTTGAAATTATATGGGGATATGCACATGTTTCAGATTTTCATGGGATCCATGACCCCTCATATGTCAAGACCCTCTGCTACTTGGACCATAACTAGAATTTTTTCCCACATACAGTCTTCAGGTTTTTAAGCTCTTTAGTGTTTTGTTTTTGTTTTTGCTTTTTCTACTGGACTTTAGGGAGCATACCCAACAAAGGTCATGTAGCTATTTTGGTGAGTGGTGACTACCTAGTTACACACCTATGAGTACCAGTGATTATGGAGGCTACATGAACCTTCCTAAAAGGGAAGCCATTCCCTGGGATACAGGTGAACAGAACAGCATACCCTTAAAGACCAGATACAAGCAAACAAGGGCCAAATACTCCCTATCATGAAGGGAAAAGTGGGGAACAGCCTAGGTACAGGATCTAGATCTAGGTAGATGCTGCAGTACTGCAGTAGAGGACTACAGTACAGAATGCCCCTCCTCTGCTGTCACAGAAACCAGTGAATATCCATCTGTGCAGACAGCCATTACATAGGTCCTAGTATTGCTCACCTTTCAGAGATTAGGCAAGTTTTATAGTGCAGGCCATGTGTTTTATGTCCTGTGTTTCTTTTATAGGACAAGTCCAGAACGGGATCCTCTCATTCTTCTATCTCGGAAAAATCCGAAGCTTGTTGATGCAGAGTACACCAAAAACCAGGCCTGGAAATCTATGAAAGTAATCAGCCATCATCTGAGTATAACTATAGCAGTGACCATTCTCACCCAAAGAACATTGCCACCTGGATAGAATGTGAGATTAGGTTTCCACTCAGTGTTGAGATGAATGTAGAGAAAGTTCCATGAGCCAGTATTAGCATAGCTGTAAATTCTTCTTTTTCAAACATATCTTGTTTTTCTGGCCATATTATGACTAGTATATTATTATTAATACTATTATTATTTGTGTGTGTGGTACTGGGATTGAACCCAGGGGCATTCTACCTCCAAGCTACACCCCCAGCCCTTTTTTTTTTTTTTTTTTGAAACAGGGTCTCACTAGGTTGCTCAGAGTCTCACTAGGTTGCTGCTGGTCTTGAACCTGGGATTCTCCTGTCAGCCTCCCAAATACTGGGATTATAAGCATGCACCACCACGCCTGGCATGACTAGTATATTATACTACTTTTTTTTTTATGGTACTGAGGATTGAACCCAGGGGCATTCTACCTCTGAGCTACACCCCCAGCCCTATTTTTCAGTTTTATTTTGAAACAGGGTTTTACTAAGTTGCGGCCAGCCTCTGCAAGTAGTGAGGCTCTCATCAACCTAGTGAGACCCTGTTTCAAAATAAAACTGAAAAATAGGGCTGGGGGTGTAGCTCAGAGGTAGAATGCCCCTGGGTTTCATCCCCAGTACCACACACACACACACACACACACACAAACAAAACAACTTTTTCTTGCTGGGCACGGTGGTGCATGCCTGTAATCCCAGTACATGGGAGGCTGAGAAAAGAGGATTGCAGGTTCTCAGCCAGCCTCAGCAACTTAGTGAGGCTCTCAGCAACTTACTGAGACCCTGTTTCCAAATAAAAAATAAAATTGGTCTGGAGGTGTAGCTCAGAGGTAGAATGCCCCTGAATTCAATCCTCAGCACCAAAAAAGCTGGGCGTGGTGGTGCATGCCTGTAATCCAAGTACTTGGGATGCTGAGACTGGAGGATCACAGGTTCAAGGACAGCTTCAGCAAGTAGTGAGACTCTTATCAGCCTAGTGACACTGTGTTTCAAAATAAAAATAAAATAGGGCTGAGAGTGTAGCTCAGTGGTAAAATGCCCCTGAGTTCAAGTAACACACACACACAAAAAAAATTTTTTTTCTTTTGCTTTTTTTCCAACCACTTGAAAATGTAGGACTGTTTAGTATGTGGTTTTTACAAAACCAAGTGGTGGGTTGGATTTATTCTGTGAGCTGTAGTTTGGTAACCCCTAGTTTAAACCAGTGCTTTTCAACCCTGGCTGTAGAATACAAGGAGAGGGCTCAAACTGAATCAAGTGAATGAAAATCTAAAAAAAGTTGGAAATCTAGATTTTTGCAAGAAGTACCCTGCTACCTATAAGTGTTGGCAGTTTTTCTTTAAAATTATATTGTAGTGGGGAGTGGATCCAGGGGCATTCTATCACTGAGCTACATCCTCAGCTCTTTATAAAAATTTAAGCCATTCTCATCAACCTAGTGAGACCCTGTTTCTAGATAAAAATAAAATAGGCCTGGGGGTATAGCTCAGAGGTAGAATGCCCCTGGGTTCAATCCCCAGTACCAAATAAATAAATAAATAAATATGAATAAGTAAATAAATAAAAATTTGAGCCAGAGTCTCACCAAGTCGCCCAGGCCTGGTCTTGAACTTGTGAGTCTCTCGCCTCATTTTCTTGAGTAGCTGGGATAACAGGCATGCGCTAGGCTGACAAAGTTTTTTTTTTAATTAATTAGTTAATTAATTAAATTTCTTTTGGTACCGGGGATTGAACCCAGGGGCGTTTTACCTCCAAGCTACACCCCCGGCCCTATTTTTTATACTTTATTTTGAAACAGGGTCTCACTAAGTTGCGGAGGGCCTCACTAAGTAGCTGAGGCTGGCCGCGAACCCGGATCCTCTGGTCTCTGCCTCCCAAGTACAGGGATTACAAGCGTGCGCCACCACGCCTGGCTCTGAATATTTATTTTTAAATATTTTCCACAACCATCAGTAAACCCTAAGCCCACCAGCTAGCACTTTTGGACTTTTGTGTAGCACTTTTACTTAGGGTCAGATGATCCTGAGCAAGTCTCTCACTTCTCGAAGGCTTAGCTTCCTCATCTATTTAATGAATATAATAATACTTTCTGAGCATGCTTATTTGGAGGTTTACATGAGGTTATGTTGAGGAAACGTTTAACGATGCTTGCTGCACAATGATTACACATAAATGTTATTACTAATATTAATAACTTCTTTTTAACATAAAGGATACCTTGGGAAAGCCAGCTGCTAAGGATGTCCATCTTGTGGATCACTGCAAATACAAGTAAGACTTCCAGAATTTCTGACTCTTGATTTCCATATTGCTTTTGAAATAGCTTCACTTTGGGTGAGAACTTCAATGGTAGGATCTAATATTAATTGATTTACCTGGCTTTTACTGAGGGCCTACTGTGCATTGGCCTGAGTTCTGTCAAGTCTGTAGAGAGGAGTGAAACCTGGTCCCTGATTTTAGAGAGCTCACCATTAATTTAATTGATGGGATTACCTCTCTCCCCACCCTACCCACCCAATAGTGAAGTTAGATTAAATATGTATCAGGTTAATAAATATAATGAGGGGCTGGGGATATAGCTCAGTGGTAGAATATGTGCTTAGCATGCATGAGGCCCTTGTTCCATCCCCAGCACTGAAAAAAATAAAGAAGCAAATAAGTAATTTATAATGAAATGCCAGGACTAAGAATTAGTTGAGCCCAGGGTTGGTGGAGGGTAATTGAGGGATTCGGAGGTGGGAATGCTGATTATACATACAGTGGTAACTATAGTGCGAAAGCAACTCTGGGCAGACATGGGTGCATGTGTGGGAAATGCTGAGGAGAAAATGTCCTTTCTACAATGTTGTCCCTTCTACCTGGGAACATTTCTTTGACGATTGATTAAATTAGACTTTAGGAGAAAAGGGTGCTGTCCAGGAAACGGGATGTCTTTGACCAGATGGTGTATACTAGAGGAAAAACAAGGCTTTGGGGGCCATGACTAGTTAGAGACATTGGGCCTAGACAGACAAGCCTGTGAAATATTTTTTTTTCCCATTCTTGGTTTGTTTGTTTTTTTTTTTTTGTGGTACTGGGGATTGAACCCAGGAGTATTCTACCTCTGAGCTACACCCCCAGCCCTATTTTGTTTTTATTTTGAAACAGAAACAGAGTCTTGCTAGGTTATGAGAGTCTCACTACTTGCTGAGGTTGTCCTCAAGCTGCAATCCTTCTGTCTCAGCCTCCCAAGTACTGGGACGATAGGAGTGCACCACTGCGTCTGGCCACTCTTGCTTTTTTCTTTTTTTTTTTTTTTTGCGGTACCGGGGATTGAACCCAGGTGCGTTCTACCTCCACGCTACACCCCCGGCCCTATTTTATATACTTTATTTTGAAATCGGGTCTCACGAAGTTGCGGAGGCCTCACTAAGTAGAGAGAGAGAGAGAGAGACAGGGAGAGAGCGAGATCTGAGGCTGGCTGCGAACCCGATCCTCCGGTCTCCGCCTCCCAAAGTACTGGGATTACAAGCGTGCGCCACCACGCCCGGCCCACTCTTGCTTTTTGATGGAGCATTTCAGTGTTTTCTCAAATATGACCCAAATCTATAATAAGTTGTCATTTCCTTCTGAGCCTGGCATCCTTTGAACCCAGCACACAACTTCTGACCCTATCTAGATCTGTCTGGAGAATGTATCCTCCCTTTTTCCCTTATCCTGACATTCCCAGAGCAAGCTGTAGTCCCAACCATGGGAAAGCAAGGAGTTTATGGAAACCCTACAGAAATCATACTAATGTGTCCATAAAAACTGAAAATGAACAGGGAAAGGATAGTAATCACAAAACGGGGTGATGGAAGGGGGAATAAGGAAAAAAGGTCTTACTGTGGCAGCGGGAATAGAACATCAAATGTTCTTTTTTTTAATTTCCTAGGTATCTGTTTAATTTTCGGGGCGTAGCTGCAAGTTTCCGGTTCAAACACCTTTTCCTGTGTGGTTCGCTTGTTTTCCATGTTGGTGATGACTGGCAAGAATTCTTCTATCCACAACTGAAGCCATGGGTTCACTATATCCCAGTCAAAACAGATCTCTCCAATGTCCAGTAAGCAGCTATTCCCCAGTTACAGATGACCCTGTGATCTGCCTCTGAATCCAGCTTTTTTTTTTTTTTTGCGGTACTGGGGATTGAACCCAGGGACATTTTACCTCTGAGCTACACCCCCAACCCTATTTTATTTTTATTTTTATTTTTGCGGTACTAGGGATTGAACCCAGGGGCATTCTACCTCTTGAGCTACACCCCTAGCCCTAATTTTATTCTTTATTTTGAAACAGGGTCTCACTAAGTTGTGGAGGGCCTCACTAAGTAGCTGAGGCTGGCCGCAAACCCGGATCCTCCGGTCTCAGCCTCCCAAGTACTGGGATTACAAGCGTGCGCCACCACGCCTGGCTTTAATTTTGTTTTGAAATAGGGTCTCACTGAATTGTGGAGTGCCTCACTAAGTTGCTGAGGCTGGCTGCCAACCTTCGATCCTCCTATCAGACTCCCAAGTACTGGGATTACAAGTATGCGCCACCACGTCCAGCTTAATGCAGCCATTTAAGACATCTACTCTTTTTTTTATGTTTGTTGTTTGTTTTGTTTTTGTGGTACTGGGGATTAAACCCAGGAGTTCTCTATTACTGAACTACATCCCCAGCCATCACCCCCCTTTTATTTTGAGATAGGGTCTCACTAAGTTGCTGAGTCTGGCCTTGAATTTGTGGCCCTCCTGCCTCAAGTCACTGAGATTACAAAGCATTTACTCTTGAAGGTTTTTCGTGAAAGGTTTTTTTTTCTTTCTCATTTGGTTTGTACATATTATATAGTGTTACATTATTATCCAAGTAGGCTATAAGTGGGATTTAATTTGAAATAGTGCTTTAATGCCATTTCCAATTTGTAACATTCAGACATGATCAAATGGAAAAAGCTCTATAATCTCAAATGCTGAAGATAAGGATATTTGATCTTGTTAAATTGTCAATGGGATCTCAGACATAGCATGAGAACTGACTTGAGGGAAGCTTAGGCAAGTGATAGGAAGAGATAAGGAGAAGGGCCAGAAATATGAGCTCAGTTCCCTCTAATAGGGGCTAGAGCAAGAGACAGTTTGGTATGTTTTTTTTTCACTCTTGTTTTTTCATGCATATCATTGAACTTTTTTTTCCTCCCAGATATGTCCCAAATATATAATAGGCTGCCTTTAACTTTAAGTGGGCTTTTTTGTGATTATTTTCTTCATGTGAGGACCTTGATATCTTTGCTTTAAAGAAATAAGCCACCCTCCACCTAATCTAGAGATCAAACTATAGTCTTTCTAACTTAGTACTAATGAGCTTGGTCTACATTTTGGAGTTCAATAATTCTTTTCATTTTAGGGAACTGTTGCAGTTTGTAAAAGCAAATGATGATGTAGCTCAGGAAATTGCTGAAAGGTAAGTTTTGCTCATTTTCTCTTTTGTTACTTTATCATCCCCATTTTCCCCTACCTGAAGTGATTTGAATATTGTTACCTTGATAATATCTGCACTTCATCCTCATCATATATACCAAGATAATTCAGAATTAAAGCTGTCCTGGGGGGAAAACACATATACACACTTACATATGCCCCAAGCTTTATGGAAATAGACTGGAATCTTTGGGGTAATTAGACAGGTACTTTTTTATGATCATTCTCTGTTAATATGTTTGGAGTTTTTTGTTTTGTGGTACTAGGGATTGAACCTAGGGGCATTCTATCTCTGAGCTACACCCCCCAACCCTATTTTATTTCTTTTTTTTTTTTTTTTTGGCGGTACTGGGGATTGAACCCAGAGGCGTTCTACCTCTGCGCTACACCCCCGGCCCTATTTTTTATACTTTATTTTGAAATCGGGTCTCATGAAGTTGCGGAGGGCCTCACTAGGTAGGGGGAGAGAGAGAGAGCTGAGGCTGGCCGCGAACAAGGATCCTCTGGTCTCCGCCTCCCAAAGTACTGGGATTACAAGCGTGCGCCACCACGCCCGGCCTATTTCTTTTTTTGAAACAGGGTCACACTAAGTTGTTGAGGGCCTCGCTAAATTGCTGAGGTTGGCCTGGTACCTTCAATCCTCCTGTCTCAGCCTCCCAAGTACTAGAATTACAGGCATGTGCCACCACGCCAGGCAATCTATTTGTTTTTTAAGAGAAAAAGGTTACGTTCTATTGGTAAATGCTTGTATATGGCTATGAAGGCTACAGGGTTGGTTCTCAGGGTCAAATGAGTTAATTCATATAAAGTAGTCTGAACAGGGCTTGGCACAAGGTAACCTACTCATATGTAGGCTATTATTATTGTTGTTAAATTCTGTGCTTTAAAATATTGTCAATCTTTCCTCTAGGGGAAGCCAGTTTATTATCAACCATTTGCAGATGGATGACATCACCTGTTACTGGAGAAACCTCTTAACAGAATACTCTAAATTCCTGTCCTATAATGTAACAAGAAGGAAAGGCTACGATCAGATTATTCCCAAAATTTTGAAAACTGAACTGTAGTACTCATGATAGGACCAGAGTCCTCTTTATGGCAGCCGATCTCAGATATCCTGCGGTGAGAAGCTTACCATGAGCCTGGCATCTATACCTTGAACACCTTTTATCAAGCCAGACATCTGGTTTTCCTTATCATGCAGCACCCAGAGCAACTCTTGAGAAAGATCTCGAATGTATATAATACACAGATGTGAAGCAGCTCCACTCTGACTGAATAAGGAACAGAAATCATGAGATGTGGGTTTTAGATCTGATTCTACTTTCATTTTCTTATGACCAATCACAGCTTGTGCCTCAGATCATCCACCTGTGTATGTTCATCACTGTGAAACTGACTGTGTCTGTGTGATGATGCCTTTGTTCCATTATTTGGAGCAGAAAATCCATCACTTGGAACTAGTACGACTTATCACTGCAATTCTGAAGTTACTCTAGCCTTGATCTCTGTTGCTTTATTTTAATGTAGGAAACCTAATGGGGTTTGGGGAAAATACCTGGGGATCATTTCCTGAAAGGTGCAGGGAAGCAGCAGCTGTCTCATGCAGTGATGTCGGAGCTCTCTTTTGTGAGAGCATGCTCTTTGGTACTCAGAGGTTTCTACAGTGCCGCACAGAAAGGGCCAATTGCATGAGGAATTATTGCAATTGGAGTTTAAGTTCCCATCTTGTGCCTTCCTGCCCATTTTATTGTCTTTCTAGAGGACAAAATAACAAAAAAAGAACACTTCCTAATAAACTTAGGAAGTAGTCCTTACTCTTTAAAGGAACTGTGCTTAGAAGAACAACCCTCCCTCGCCCTTTGCACCTTAGTATTTTTTTTTGGTGGCACTGGGGATTGAACCCAAGGGCATTTCTACCTCCCAGTTATGCCTCCAGCCCTATTTTATTTTTTATTTTGAAATAGGGTCTCACTAAGTTGCTGAGTGCTGTCCTCAAACCTGTGATCCTCCTGTCTCAGCCTCCCAACTATTGGGATTACAAATGTGTACCACCATGCCCAGCTTTTTTTTTTTTCTTGGTGGTACTGAGTACTGAACTCGGGGGCATTCTACCTCTGAGCTATAGTCCTAATTTATTTTTTATTTTAAACAGGGTCTCACTAAGTTATTGCGCACTTGCCTTGAACCTGCTATCCTCCTATCTCAGCTTCCCAAGTATTGGGATTATAGGCACCACAGCCACCACACTTGGCTAGTATTTTTCCTTCTTACATTGGCTGCAGCAGGGCTTTCTATCAGTGTTTTGCAGAGACCACAAGGAGTCTTCATATGCGAACACATCATTAAGTTGGTAATTTAGAGCGTTCAACTTTTATATGGGAGATACTTGTTTTAGGGTAAATCGTTGTTGGTGTCCTTTTCCTTTTTTGAAAAAGACATTTAGATAGTAGTTTAGTCTCAGGCTAACATAGTCTCCCTAACATAGTCAGAAATGAAAAAAAATGTTTAGATTAAAACCCTAGTCTGATGATTTAGAACCATTTTTCTCTTAGGCGCAACATTTCCACAGAGGAATCAACTTTCTTCCTTTCCCTCTTAAGAGCTTAACTGATTTCAAAATTAGTAAATATGTGATTCAGTCACATAAAATCAGAGATTTTATTCCATTTGTCAGAAGCATTTGCCTTTTTAAGTCCCTTCCACAAAGTTGTTTTTTTTTTGCGATCCAGGGATTGAACCCAGGGGCATTCTACCCGAGCTACACCCCCAGCCCTATTTTTTATACTTTATTTTGAAACTGGGTCTCACGAAGTTGCGGAGGACCTCACTAAGTAGCTGAAGCTGGCCGTGAACCCGGATCGTCCGGTCTCCGCCTCCCAAGTACTAGGATTACAAGCGTGTGCCACCACGCCCGACTCTTCCACAAAATTTTAAGTCTAAGGACCTTCTTAGAGGAGTAGACCATCCCTGGTAAGATCATTGCATGGAATAAGGCAAATGTTTAAAGTTGATTTTTGTGTTAGTACTGACTGCTCACAGGGACTGTGTCCTTAGGTGCTGGAAGTGTGGTGACAGGCAGTCTAGTTTTCCAAGTTATACTGTGGTTTTGCTTTGTTATTATGAGGCCCTACTAGATGTAATCATTCTAGATTTTAATTTTCCTCTTCCTAAAATAGGAACAGAATTTGCTGCCCTTTAGATTAGGAGATGAAGCTTTCCTTTGGGAATGCTTCTCATTTTGTTTCAAGTTGCACATGGGCCACCACCTTTTGTCTCTGACACATTTCATTCTTCTAGGCAGTTAGGGCTACCAAAGCACTGTGCTCATGCCTGTGTTACAGGACATCACGTTGCACTGTAGTTACTTGACTGTCTCTTCTATCGTTCTGTGAGCTTGTTGATGGGTGAGAATCATGCTTACTCATCTCGATGTCTCCATTACCCAGCACAGTGCCTCATACAGAGTAACTACTGAAGAATTGGATGGACAGATGGTGGATGGACAGATGGGGATAGCTTAACTAGATCCTGTTTATACATTGCCCAGCCATTGACTCCAAGGGGGATGGGATAAGACTAAGAATTATTGGATCAATGGGAATCCTCACTTGCCCTCCAAAGTCAACAAGGGCATCTTTGTCTTTAAATACAGCAGAAGTTACTCAGATTTTACACTTGTTTACCTCAGTGTAGATGGTACGAAGGTGGTGTGTAACAATATATAAAAATGTATGTTTTTGAAAATAATTTGTATCCTTGCAACGTCTGAAGGTTTTTTTTTTTTTTTTTTTGGTTGTCATCAATACTAGCTTAGTCCCAAACTCACACTTTCCTCTTCAAAAATTCATTCTCTAGCCGGGCATGGTGGTGCACACCTGTAATCCTTGTACTTGGGAGGCTGAGACAGGAGGATCACAGGTTCAAAGTCAGCCTCAGCAACTTAGGCTCAGCAACTTATCGAGACCCTGTTTCCAAATAAAAAATAAAATAGGGCTGGGAGTATAGCCCGGAGGTAGAAGGACCCTTCCAGTACCACACACACATACACAAATTAATTCTCTAGATCTACCTGTGGAAAAGGTTTATGTTGCACATAATCAGACTTAATATATGTACTTGGTGAGCCTGGGAGAGAAAAGGAACTTGCCAACTATCGAGGAAAAAGCCACTGCATTCTATGGGCAGAACTCAGCAAAAGGGCTGAAGGTAGAATGCAGGTTCCAGGCAGTGTGGTGACTACTGAAATCCTCCCCTGGTGCAGTTACTTTGCTGGCAGGTACAGGTTCTGAGGATGAGAGAGCTGGATGTGTTACAATGTGGTCCAGCTAAACCCTGTGACACCTTTTGGCTTGGATAGTGTTGCTGAGACCTTTAAAAAAAATTCAGACCACATGGGATGGTGGTGCACACCTGTAATCCCAGTACTTGGGAAGCTGAGGTAGGATTGTGGGTTCCAGGCCAGCCTTAGCATCTCAGCAAGGCCCTTAGCAACTTAGCAAGACCCTGTTTCAAAATAAAAAAGAGCTGGGAAACTCTTTTGGAGCTCTTTTTGGAAGTAGGATGACTCTGGATTCAATCCCCAGTGCCACACACACACACACACACACACACACACACACACACACACACACATAAAAAAGACCAGGCCACAGAGGAGGAAGAATATTTCCTTAGTGGTAAAAGAAGGTAAGTTCTGAGGGCTTGGGGAAGTAGGAGATGTGGGAGGGTTACAGAGAAGACAGTTCAGATGAACAGCGGCAATAGCCTGAGCAGTAGCCATGACTGGGTACTCTTGAGATACTGAATGGCAAAGGGAGTCTTACAGAGTCTCCAGTTACCCAAAGGAGAAATCGGCTAGGGAGTTAGTGAAATCTGCCTGTCAGTATGACCTCATTTGTGCCTACAGCCTAGTGAACCCTGGGGATATTTGAGTTATATGCAAATTATTATTATTATTATTATTTTTTTGCAGTACCGGGGATTGAACTCAGGGGCGTTCTACCTCCGCGCTATGCCCCCGGCCCTATTTTTTATGCTTTGTTTTGAAACCGGGTCTCACGAAGTTGCGGAGGGCCTCACTAAGAAGAGAGAGAGAGACGGAGAGAGAGAAGAGCTGAGGTTGGCCACGAACCCGGATCCTCCGGTCTCCGCCTCCCAAAGTACTAGGATTACAAGCGTGCGCCACCACGCCCGGCTGCAAATTATTTTATCAGTACCTGCCCAACCTCCACCCCATCCTCATTCCAAGACCTCCCTCACCCCAGAATGATTCTGGGGTCATCTTAACATTTAGCTTTTTCTTTTTTGTGGTACTGGGGATGGAACCCAGGGGCATTCTATCTCTGAGTTACACCCCCAGCCCTATTTTATTTTTTTGGAAACAGGGTCTCACTAATTTCTGGAGGGCCTCACTAAGTTGCTGAGGCTGGCCACAAACCTGCGATCCTCCTGTCACAGCCTCCCACGTACTGGGATTACAAGCATGCACTACCATGCCCATCTACATCTAGTTTTTTCTACATGTAGGTTAGATAGGCTGCATAGACATTTTTGGGGGTTTTCAGGCCTTGGGTCCTTATCCTGGGTATTCACATCTATTTAATATGGGATAGACAGCAACCTAGAGTCAGGAGTGAGGGTATCTGAATTCTTCATTCAACAAATATTTTCTGAACACTTCCTTTATGTCAGACACCAGTATGTCTCCAAGATACAGAAGTGAATATATGTGGCTTCTGCCCTCAAAATTAGTATACTGAGACAGATTAGCAAATAGGAAATAATGATGCAATGTAGTGACTGCTATGATGCCTGTTGAATATAGTCTTCCAGACACCAGAGACATCTTTGTGGCATCACTGATTCAGCTAATCACTCTACTCAGGCACTTCCCTGGGCCTTATCTATACAATTTCCAGCTATCAAATCCCAGATTCTAACTAAAGTGTAGTAACTTTATTATATTTTTGTGGTACTGGGAATGGAACCCAGGGGTGTTCTACCTCCAAGTTACACCTGCAGCCCTTTTATTTTTTATTTTGAAACAGTCTCACTAAGTTGTTGAGGGCCTCACTAAATTGCTGAGGCTGGCCTCGAACCTGCAATCCTCCTGTCTCAGCCTCCTAAATACTGGGATTAAAGGCAGGTGCCACCACACCCAGTTTAGAATGTAGTAATTTTCTTTTTTTTTTTTTTTTGTACTGGGGATTGAACCCAGGAGCATTCTACCTCTGAGCTACACTCCCAGCCCCATTTTATTTTTATTTTGAAATAAGGTCCCACTACATTGATGAGAATCTCACTACTTGCTGACACTGTCCTCGAACCTGTCACCCTACTGTCTCAGCCTTCCAAGTACTGGGAATTACAAGCATGATCCACCATGCCCGGCTAGTAATTTTAAATTAGAACTAGAAATAAAGGAGGTGAAGGGAATGGAAAAGAGAACAGGGATGTGTTTGATGACTAACAAGGATTAAGTGGAATTATACAAACCACTATGAGAATATTTTAAATGAGTACTTTTTTGCATTACTGGGGATGCAACCCAGGGCCTCTTACATAGAGGCAAGTGGTTTACCTCTGAGGTACATCCTCAATCCTTTTTTGAGACAGGGTCTCACTAAATTGATCGGATGGCCTGGAATTTGCAATCCTCCTGTCTCAGCCTCCCAAATACTGGGATTACAAGCATGTGCCACCACACCAGGCAAAATGAATACATTTTAATGAAAACCAACTCAAGCATATGTTAGCAGAGGCTATAGTGATGGGGATGTTATTGCTGGATTATCACTTGATAGAAATTCTCAACAGGAAGCCGAGCGTGGTGGCGCACACCTGTAATCCCAGTACTTGGGAGGCTGAGACAGGAGGGTCACAGGTTCAAGGACAGCCTCAGCAAGTAGTGAGACTCTCAGCAACCTAGTGAGACCCTGTTTCAAAATAAAAATAAAATAGGGCTGGGGGTGTAGCTCGGAGATAGAATGCCTCTGGATTCAACCCCCAGTACCGAAAAAAGAAAATTCTCAGCAGGGAGTGGTGGCGCACGCTTGTAATCCCAGTACTTGGGAGGCTGAAACAGGAGGCTCGCAGATTCCAGGCCCAGCCTCAGCAATTTAACAGGACCTAGCGAGACCCTGTTTCAAAACAAAAAGGGCTGGGGGGTGTAGCTCAGAGGTGGAATGCCCCTGGGTTCAATCCTCAGTGCCACAAAAAGAGAAAAAAAGAAGTTAAGACATTTTCCTGCTCCGAGAAGCAGCAGGCATAAGAACTAAGGGGAGTGAAAGGCAGACTCTTCAAATACGTTCTGGAAACCTTGGGCCCATGCCCAGCGCTCAGTCCTTTCCGGAAACCAAGTCGGACTCGTCCAGAGTGGGGGGCTTCGGCAGCCCAGCAGGGGTGGGCGGTGCTTGTTTTTAAGCAAATCGCCTGTCTCTCCAGCATACTCCACTTGCTCTAATGCTGTACTTTCTTTTACGCGGGATTTCTAGCATCTTAAGCACGCAACTTCAGCTTGTGACCACCTCGAGCTGAGAACTTCCAGCGGACCTCGTTTTACGGGGACCAAAGGGCCTCGAGACCACGCAAAACCCCTAGGGAAGATTCTGAGCGTGGCCACGCTCCGCCAACTCACTTCCGGGGGCCGGCCTGGCGCGGCCGCAGCACTCCTCACCCAGCCGGAAGTTCTTTCGGCCCAGCTTTCTGTGATCGCCCCGCCCCTTAACCTTTGATCCCAGGGGAGGGACTTCCTGTCTCGTGTGTGTCGAAGGGTTGCCCAACTGGGACCGGCACTGAGGACGAGGATGTGCAGCCCGGCGGCCGCGGGGCGTGCCGTGGAGTAGCTCGGGGACTCACTCGTTCGTGGTGGCCTCACGCTCTCCCACGACGCCTGCGGGCGACCTTGGGGCTCTGACGCTCGCGTGTATCCGCAGATCAGGAGAGCCATGGAGGCGCCGCCGCCGGCGCCACAGAGCGTCCTTTGCGGGACACTGCAAAGTCCTTTCCCCCGAGTCTTTGCTGCCGGAGCCGTGGCTGCCGATTCGGAAGCCCTGGCGGAGAATCGGAATCTGCCTCCCATTGTCCCAGAGCCCTATTACCCGGAATCCGGATGGGACCGCCTCCGGGAGCTGTTTGTCAAAGAGTAATAGTGCCCAGGGCCTGCGGGGAGGGGCGGCGAAGGACCCGGCAGAAGCGTGGGTCAGCCTGGGCGAAGGGCCCGGGGGGGGGGGTTGGATTTTAAGAGATTTGAAGTCCTAATGGTTGTGCCCCAAGCTTATATACTGGTATTGCCATCTGATAGTTGACAGGCAGTTGGTTTTTTTTTTTTTTTTTTGGTACTGAGGATTGAACCCAGGGGCATTTTACTTCCGAGCTACACCCGCAGCCCTATTTTTTATTCTTTTATTTTGAAACAGGGTCTCACTAAGTTGCGGAGGCCTCACTAAATAGCTGAGTCTGACCACGAACCTGCGATCCTCCTGTCTCAGCCTCCCAAGTACTAGGATTACTAAGCGTGCGCCACCACGCCCGGCTTGACAGGCAGTTTTTTGAAGGGTAAGGGTCAGGTTCATTGAAAGTCAGAGCTCTTAGGGTATATAATCTTAGTGAAGTCTATGCACTGATTTTACAGATTAGAAAAATCGGGCCAAGCTAGTCATTGTCATGCAGAAACTACTGAAACCCATGTCTGCAGAAATCCACTTTTCGTATTTCAGTTGATACCAAACTTTGGTGTTTAATCATCTATCGTGTTCTCCCCCCCCCCTCAACAAACGGGAATTGAGCAGGGACAGAGAGTTGTCAGGTTTTTATTTTGCCCAAAGGAATTAAAAATAGCATGATATTCTCTCTCTCTCTCTCTCTCTCTCTCTCTCTGTCTGTCTGTCTTCTTTTCCTTGTTTTGCCTTGCTGGGGATGAATCCAGGACCGCAGGAATGCTAGACAAAATTCTAACACTGAATGACACCCCCAGCCTTTTTTCATCATTTTATGTAAGAAAAGATAGAGCCGGGCGTGGTGGCGCACACTTGTAATCCCAGTACATGGGAGGCTGAGACAGGAAGATCCGGGTTCGTGGCCAGCCTCAGCTACTTAGTGAGGCCCTCCGCAACTTAGTGAGACCTTGCTTCAAAATAAAGAATAAAAACTAAGGCTGGGGTTGTAGCTCGGAGATAGAATGTTCCTGGTTCAATCCCCGGTACTGCAAAAAAAAAAGGAAAAAAAAAAAAAAAGAAAAGATAGCTAGATTTTAAATAAAGGATATTATTTTAGAATAGATGATTAACTTTCATTTGAATTAATTTTATTTAATAAAGGCTCAGGATATTTAATTTATTAACTAACTTACTCATTAATTACCGGTGAAAAATTTGCCTTTCATGAAGTAATTTACCATACTACACTGTATTAAATTGAAGCCTTATAAAGTTGCTGAGAGTTGGGGCAAGGGAGCTGGCCGACTTGAACTTATTTACTTAGGTTTCATCATCTTTGTTTTAAAGATAATGAGGCATGCCTGGCATGGTGGTGCACACCTGTAATACCAGTAATTGGGAGGCTGAGACAGAAGGATCACAGGTTTGAGACCAGCCTCAGCAACTTAGACTCTCAGCAACCTAGTGAGACCCTGTTTCAAAATAGAAAATAAAATAGGACTGGGGTGTAGTTCGGGAGTAGAATGCCTCTGGGTTCAACCTCTAGTAACAAAAAAAGAAAGAAAGAAAGAAAGAAAAATAACGTGGTTATTAGCAATTACAATTAGATAAGCATTTGTAAAGTCTAAAGGAAGCAAGTTAGTAATGTAAATAAAATAACATTTAGTAGTTTACTTATTTAGGATGACTATTATTAATAGTAAATTAATATTTACAAACAGCTATTCTTTAGAACAGTTTCAGGAGGATATCTTGGAAATTCCATTAACAGTTCCAGTTACTTATGCATTTGAGAGTAATAAATTGAATTAAATGGTATTTTTTCCCTCTTTTTGTGGTACTGGGGATCAAACTCAGTGCCTCACACATGCTAGACAAATGCTCTACCACTGAGATATACCCTCAGCCATTTTAATTTTTCTTTTTTTTTCAGTACTGGGGATTGAATCCAAGTCACCAAGGCTGGCCTTAAACTTCCATCTTCCTGCTTCAGCCTCCTGAGTAGCTGGGATTATAGGCATGTACCACTGCTCCTAGCTGTTTTTCTCTAATTAATTAAGTAATTAATTTTTATGGTACTGGGGATTGAACCAGGGACACTCTATCTCTGAGCTACACCCCCAGCTCTATTTTTTATTTTGAAACACGATTGCTGAAAGGCTCGCTAAATTGCTGAGGCTGGTCTTGAACCTGTGATCCTCCTGTCTCATTCTCCCAGGTACTGGAGTTACAGGCATGTGCCCCCCTGCCCGGCTTGTTTTTTCTTATTATAAATTGGTCTGTGCTGCCCACTGCTTAGTAAACTTTCCCAGTGCTTTATTTTTCATGCCTTTTTTTGAGAGACAGGGTCTCAATATGTTGTTCAGGCTGGCCTTGAACTCCTGAGTTCAAGTGATCTTCCTGCCTTAGCCTCCTAAGGAACTGGGACTACAGGTGAATGCTACTACACCCACCTCTCAATGCTTTTTGTAGTTACCAGTCTAAGTAGGTCATAAAATTAAAGTGTTTAGTAAGGTAGCATTTTTACTTTTTTATATTCATGGTTTTCATTCTTTCATACATTACTTTAAAGTCACATGAGTTTGTGTGATTTCTGAAAGTGAACGTAAAATTTAAAAAGGGCAATACTGGCTTCTACTTCCAACTCACAGATTTCCTTTTTCTAAGGTTACGCTATAGTAATAATCTTCAAATAAAAGCACCCTTGAGGCCGGGCGTGGTGGCGCACGCTTGTAATCCCAGTACTTTGGGAGGTGGAGACCGGAGGATCCGGGTTCATGGCCAGCCTCAGCTCTCTCTCTCTCTCTATCTCTCGTTGTCTCTCTCTCTTTCTCTCTCTCTACTTAGCGAGGCCCTCCGCAACTTCGTGAGACCCGGTTTCAAAATAAAATATAAAAAATAGGGCCGGGGGTGTAGCGTGGAGGTAGAATGCCCCTGGGTTCAATCCCCGGTACCGCAAAAAAAAAAAAAGCACCCTTGAAAACAACTTTATTGGAGTATTTAAAAAAGTGTACATAGTATATTTATTTTAGTTGACTGGGGATTGAACCCAGGGATGTTCTACCTCCAAGCTACACCCCCAGCCCTTTATTTATTTATGTTGAAACAGGATCTTACTAACTTGCTGAGTGTCTCCCTAAGTTGCTGAGGCTGGCCTTGAACCTGCAATCTTCCTGTCTCAGCCTCCCAAGTACTGGGATTACAGGACCGTGCCTCCATGCCCAGCCTAATATATTTATTAATGACTTCACAAACAGAATGTAGCTGTGTAGCCAACACCAGAAATTGTTACCAATATCCCAGGAGCTCCCCTCTGTGCCCCTTCTAATTACTACCTTCCCAGGGGTAACCACTATCCTATTTCTAACAGCATAGATCAGTTTTGTCTGAGATTTGTGCTATTTTTAATATAACTTCACTGTTAGTTCGTTAAAGGATTTAGTCACTTTTGCCCATAATGAAAGATGTGCTATTAGCATTTGGAATAATTCTGAACATAGTGTTTTATATAATGTTCCAACGACACTGTCTTTTTGATGTTTTAGTGAGCAAAGGAGAATGTCAAAGGAAGTTACGGACATCGCTAAGGCAGCGGCTTCTGGAGGCATCATTGGCTTTGCATATGGGGGAATACCAGCTTTTATTCATGCTAAACAGCGTTACATTGAGCAGAGCCAAGCAGAAATTTATCATAACCGTTTTGATGCTGTGGTAAGTACTGGTGATCTAAAAGTTTTTAGGGGCACACGATTAGCTATTTACGTCATATGTACCAGTTCAGTTAGATCATGGTTCGAGAGGATTTTAAAGAAATTAACTCTATATTTAATAACAAGGGAAGTATAATGCTTCAGTGCCTACACATGGCTTGTCAGACCACTTATCTTCAAAACAAGCATGGGTAAGATCACTACTATGGCTCTTTCTGAAATATATTTCCCATGCCTTGCTAAATTATAAAGCTATTACATTTATTTTTGGTTCAGGGGATTGAACCTAGGGCCATTCTACCTCTGAGCTACATCCCCCTGCCCTTTTATTTTTTATTTTTTAATTTGAAACAGGTCTTGGTAAGTTGCTGAGAGTCTCGTTAATTTGCTGAGACTTACCTCAAACCTGCTATTCTGTCTCAGCCTCCTAAATATTGGGATTACAGGCGTGCGCCACCATGCCTGGCAAGCTGTAACATATTTATTTATTTACCTTGTTCACAAAGCCTCTATGAATGTACTAGCTGACACTAAAATAATAACTATTTTTTGCGATACTGGGGATTGAACCCAGGGGCCTTCTACCTCCGAGCTACACCCCCAGCCCTATTTTTTATTCTTTATTTTGAAACCGGGTCTCACTAAGTTGCGGAGGCCTCACTAAGCAGCTGAGGCTGGCCGCGAACCTGCGATCCTCCTGTCTCAGCCTCCCAAGTACTGGGATTACAAGTGTGCGCCACCACATCCGGCTTTTATTTATTTTTGAAACAGGGTCCCACTAAGTTGTGGAGGGCCTCACTAAATAGCTGAGGCTGGCTGTGAATCTGATCTTCCTGTCTCAGCCTCCCAAGTACTGGGATTACAAGCGTGTGCCACCACACCCACCATAATAACATTTATAATTTTGTACAGTGCTAACTCATTTATCATTAGATAAATGTTGTATAAGTGAAAAATTAAGGCTGAGGGGTTTTCAAAAACTTTTTATTTTGAAATTCTCAAGCTTAAAGAAAAATTGCAAAAATAGTACAAAGATTTCCTATGTATCTTTCACCCAGATTCTCTAAATGTTTAGCATTTTATCATGGTTGCTTTACCACTCTTATTTTTTCCTGAATTGCTTGAAGGTAAGTTACAGACATAATGAATAATTCAGTGTATATTTCCTAAAAGCAAGGCCAGTTTCTTATATAATCACAATTATAATGATCAAGATCAGGAAATTAACATTATACAGTACTATTATCTATAGCTCTTATGTAAGTTTTGCTCTTCCACTTATTTACTTAAAACTTAAATAAAAAATATTTTGTTCTGTTCTAGAATCTAATAGTAGCTTATGTGTTAAAATTGCCTTTCATGTCTCTTTCATCTGGACAACTTGTTAGATTCTTTAAGATTATGTAAATATCCTATTCTTTATCAAATTTCTACCCTCTAGTTTTAGCATTAAATTTTAATTCTTGTTTGAAATAGTTATTACTGTAGTGGCCATTTTCTAGTTCTATCATTCCTTCTACATTTATTGGTTCATATTCTGCCTTAAGCAAGTGTCTCTCTCCCCCATTCCATATATATATATATATATATATATATATATTTACTTATTTATCTATCTGCTACCTGCAGTCATGCATTGACAATAGGGATTGGTCTGAGAAATGCATTGTTAGGTGATATTGTCATTTTTCAAACATCTTAGAGCATATTTACACAAACTAGGATGGCTACAAGGTCACTAGGTGATATAATCGCATAGCTCCATCATCATATGTAGTCTGTCCTTGACTGAAACATTATTAAGTGGTACATGACTGTATGTTGGTGACTGTCTCGGGCACACCTGAGGGGAAAAGAATGACACAGACACAGAGCAGATTGAGAAGGGCAGCCAGGGGGCCTCACTCTTAGGCAAAGGACCTCTGGACACTGGTCCACAGCTTTTATTCATTCTTGAGGGGAGGTTGAGGTATGGACACTACTGAATATGTACAGTCCGGGGAGTAATGCTTAACTAGTAACCGTGCAGTGAGAGAGAGCTGGGAGCAAAGCCTAACCAGGCAAACCGCAGAACAACTGTAGAGTCTTTGAGAGCCATTAGCAATAAAACCGCTGAGGATGTGCAGAAGATCCTTGAAACAGTGTTTGACAAGTGGGATATTTGGGAGTAGGTGCTGCCAAGACCCAGGAATGTTTACCTTGGAGGAACAGGCTGCTTTCAGCAAGTCCATCAGTCTAATCATGGCTTTCCATGACCCTTAGACCTTTCCAGGGCAAATGTTAACCTGTTTCTGGCAGTCACATTCTCTACAACTGTATTTATTTATTTACTTATTCATTTACTTTGTGGTACTGTGTATTGAACCCAGGGGCATTCTACCTCTGAGCTACATCTCCAATCCTACTTTATTTTTATTTTGAAACAGTCTCACTAGGTTGATGAGAGTCTCATTACTTGCTGAGGCTGTCCTTGAACCTGCGATCCTTCTGTCTCCGCCTCCCAAGTACTGAGATTACAGGCATGAGCCACATGCCCAGTTACGTGACTATATTTATAATTTATTTATATCAGTATGTACTCATAGTTTCTTATTTTATTTTGCAGGCTTATAATCCATTACTGTTATCTATTTTGACACTCAAATTTGCACGGTTGGAGTCCTGTGTCTAGCTAGCTCCTGTGTCCTTGAGATCATGTGTTCGTTGTTCTCTGAGCTTGCCTTTACTTTTGGGCACAGCAGAATGTTCCTGACTCATGTTTTTCAAGTGTCGGCCCTGGAAGTAGCTATTTCTCCAACCTCAAGTTTCTTTTAGTAGAGAATGATATTTAGAAACCAAGATCTGGGTCCTAAGTATACTAATCTCTACCGGGGTATCATTATTTCTAGGACCTAGGTATACAGGAAGTGTGTGTGTGTGATTTATATACACATTGACACGCATCTATATCAGTGTCTATCTGACTAAAAGCCATGAGTTCATGCTGGTACCTCTCAGAGGAGTTTTGACTTGCCTAAGATCATATAGTAGGTAGGATATGTACAGGCTTCTCTCATAGTCTTTAAAAATCCAGACTTTACCTCATGATATTATATCAGACTTCCTCTGTGATGGGCTAGTGAAATTAGGCTGTGGAGACAGGCAACACATCTTCCAATTCTGACTTTATTCTTGACAGTCTGAGTGATGTTGGTGATAAACTTCTTCCTAAGCTTTAGTTAAAATTAAAACACCTTCCTGAAGAGAACGTTGTAAAGAGTAAATGAGGTAATATGTTAACACACTTTTTACATAAAGGTTATTTCTTCCTTTGTACCTTTCCTGCAGACTGTATTACTTTAATCTTTGTTCTTTAATTTAGCATTTACTCAGTAGTTGTTCATTATTCCTTGTGTTTCTTCTCCCCAGCTTTTTTTGTTGTTGTTATTTCGGTACTGAAGATGGAACCCAGGGGCAGTCTACCTCTCAGCCCTTTTTCTTTTTATTTTGAAACAGGGTCTCACTAAGTTGCTGAGGGTCTCACTAGGTAGCTGAGGCTGGCCTTGAACCTGCAATCCTCATATCTCAGCCTCCCAAATACTGGGATCACCACCCCCAGCTCCCAGTATTTTTAAAATATAGCTTTTGTGTGTGTGTGTGTGTGTGTGTGTGTGTGTGTGTGTATGTGTGGTACTGGGGATTGAACACAGGGGTATTCTACCTCTGAGCTATACCCCAACCCTATTTATTTATTTATTTATTTATTTATTTATTATTTTTATTTTGAAACAGGGTCTTGCTAGGTTGCTGAGAATCTCACTAAGTTGCTGAAGCTGGCTTTGA
>PVJS01033423.1:0-22176 GCA_004027185.1 Glis glis | reverse complement strand
GACTGAATTAGTGGTTGCTCCAATCCTAAGACTCCAGCTCTTAGACCGTTCGACCAGCTACTGGTTCCTCTGACCCTCCACGTGCAGTCAGAACCTGGGACTACATTGCTGCAAACTGTAAGCCATCTGATAAATCCTTTTTTTAAAATATACTCATTCTGTGTATTCTGTTAATCTAGAGAACCCTGTCCAATACAAAGATGGTGGAATAGAGGAAGGCAGAGTGTTTCTGCTGCCCTAGACTCAGAAGTCAAATAGCAGGAAGATTGTTTCTTAGTAAGAGGAGAAAAGCAGTCAGAACACAACAGAAATAAGATAGTCGAAATGTGGCTGAATTGGAAGCTGCACAAAGAGCAGAGGACTAAAAATAAAAATCTCCACAAGTCTCATCTAGTGAGTGGAGCACAGAGGCAGGCACTATCTTGGTAAGCCCATGAAGGAGCTGGTGGCTGCCAGGACCTGTTGGCTCTCAGAGACCAACTGCAGCAAAGAAGAAGCTAAATCTTGTCAAACCAGTGATTGCAGAGAAACAAAACCAAAGGGGATCTCATTCTTCTCCTCACACTCGGATACCTCAAGATGCAACGCACCATGCCACCACGCCAAACCACTCAGTGACCTTCTGTGGCTGCAGCTGAACTCTATGGGACCAAGAAACCACAGGAACTTCCTGTAGGAACCCCAGTGCCTACATCTCTTGTCAACAAGACCACTGTGAATCTCTGGACCAACCAACCAAGTCACCCAGTGAACTCCAGTGGCTGCACCTGACCCTCTAGGGACCAAGAAAATACAGACACTTCCTGCAGGGCCCTGTGTGGTACTCAATACATGTGTGAGTTTTCAAAACATTCCAACTGTAATCTGCACAGCTGCAGGGACTTGCTTGGCAATGAACAAATCTGCAGGGTCTGTTAGTTTGCAAACCATCCCTGTGGAGCTGGGGACAGGGGCTACAGTCAGATGTAGCAGAAATGTCAATTAGCAGAAAGTTTGCCCTGCCATTGTGTGGTCTCCAGTGAGCACTGCAGGACCACCAGCTGTGGTGTCTGTGGGCTGAAATAACTCAGTCAAAAATGATGTAGGCTCTGAAGACTACAAACTCCCACCCAGTGGTATTTAGGTGCCACAAGTAATAAGGACGGTGGCCAGCAAGGTCTCACATGATTGCAGCTGCCCAGAGAAGCAGCAGTGACCTTGGGGCTAAATTACTCAGCCACCCACGTCCCAGGATCAGAAGAGTACAATCTCTCCCTGCCAGAGTTTGGGCTGTGAAAGCAGGGAGACCAGAGGATAGGGGCCATCAGGTTTCATGTGATTGCAGCTGGTGGATCAACAGCAGTGTCACTGGGGCATTTTGACTCAGATAGCCATGCTGCAGGCTGGGAATGCAACGCTCTCTTGGCCAGTAGAATTTGGGCCTGGTGATCATACATGCCAGTGAGTGACTTAACTCCAGGTCATCACAACCAGCATATCAGTGGTGCTGTCACTGGAACATCAAAGCTCAGCCAGCCAGGCCACAGGTGTAGAATTTTATAATTCTAACCCTTCTGATCTTGTGCCCAGTGACCACAGAGGCCATTGGCCAGCACTCCCCTCCATTGTTTCATGTGTTTGCAACCAGCAGAGATGGTGTCCTTGGGCTGTTAAATCTCAGCCAGAAAGCTGTAGGCTTTGAACAGAACATTATAGTCTCTGGCCCTGTTGATTTGGGGTCTGAAAAGTATGGAGGCCTGTAGCCAGACTCCTTGCCTGCCCTAACTAGATTCTGTTAAAGAGGTTGCGGGAAACTAATTCAGAAGTCTGATTATATGAGACCAGATTCATTGAGGTAAAAAAAAAAAAAAAATATATATATATATATATATATATATATATATATATATCCCTAGTATAGATGTTACTATAAAGGGATAACAAATAGAGATAGGACTACCAATCCTGAAATAGAGAAAATTCTTTTTTTTTTTCGGTACCGGGGATTGAACGCAGGGGCGTTCTACCTCCGCACTACGCCCCCGGTCCTATTTTTTTATGCTTTATTTTTGAAACCGGGTCTCACGAAGTTGCGGAGGGCCTCACTAGGTAGAGAGAGAGAGAGAGACAGGGAGAGAGAAAGAGAGGGAGAGAGGAGAGAGAGAGAGAGAGATAAATCGCGCGCACGCATGCGCGGTGAGGTTGGCCGCGAACCCAGATCCTCCGGTCTCCGCCTCCCAAAGTACTGGGATTACAAGCGTGCGCCACCACGCCTGGCTGGAGAAAATTCTTAAAGAAATAAAACACAAAGAAGAAAAAAGAAGTAAATGCCAGAACCAGAGAAGAGGTGAATTCCACCAGATGGGGAACCGAGGGAAGGATAAACAACACCATTTCAAACAGAAAATATAACAAAAACTTATAGGAAACATAAATCATTTATCAATTATAACATTGACTGTTAAAGGTGTAAAATGCCCAATGAAAAGGCATAGACTGGCAATGTGGATTAAAGAACATAATCCAACTCTATGCTGCTTGCAGGAAACTCACCTTACAAAGATATTTATAAGCTAAAGGTGAAATGATGGAAAAATGGAGACTGAAACCAAGCAGGTATAGCAACTCTCATATCCAACAAAAGAGACTTTAATCGAAAACATCAGAAGAGGGGGAGGACTCAAGATGGCAACGGAATAGGAGCCCCTGAACGAGCCTGTCTCAAAATCACCTCAGGGGCACAGAACTAAACAACATCACACAGCCACAGAAGAACCAAAGCCCCAAATCCAGCAACCTGAGTATGACTACAGACACAGAGCCTACCAGCTACAGATTCCCACAGAAAGCTGCAATCCTGTGTCGTCAGGATCAGTAAGGAGCCATCTTACCCCGGACCCTACAGCCAGGGCTAATAGCCCCTGGCTCCAACAGCAAATTGGGAGGAGAAACTGGAGCAGAATTCTGTGAGTGGTGGGGCTATCCCAACAGCAGATCGTGAAATCCTTCAAAGACTGCCATAGCGTGAGCTCTCGCCACAGTCGCACACCTCCCCCCACCGCACTACAAGTCTACGCAATCCCCAACACCCAGCATCGGAGCCCCAAACCAGCCAAGATCTGGGCGGCCCCCTGCGCTCCACCTAGGCCAGCTGGACCATCCACAAGGGTGGTCCCCTGCGCTCCACTGTCCCGTGCGACAAGGACGGTCCTCAAGCTCTGCCATCCCACGTGACAAGGATGGACCCTGCTCTCCACCTAGACCAGCCGCGCCTTCTCACACAACAACTGCGGTCCCCTCACTCTGCCGCCCCGTGTGACAAGGGTGGTCCCCTGTGCTCCACCATCCCGCATGACAAGGGCAGTCCACTGTGCTCCGCTGTCCCATGCGGCAAGGGTGGTCCCCTGTGCCCTGCCGTCCTGGGCGGCCCCCGCGCTCCTCCTCAGACTCCAACGCTGCCACCCGAGACCCAGGCAGCCCTCCAAGGCACACCTCAGACCCCCATGCCCTCTGGTGCTGCTACCCAAGACCCAGAATCTGCACCTCTCTCACCTGTGCGGGAACGATGGTGCCACACTTCAGAGTCTGGCTACACTCTGGCGCCACCACCCAAGACCCAGGCAACCATCCATGCCGCCTCAGAGCCATGGCAGGCTCCGGCACTGCCACCCAAGGCCTAGGAGCCCGTGCACCTCACTAGAGCCCACATGTGATCCTCTGCACCAGGCCTCAGCACCCCTGCACCTTCAGGCACCTGATACCCAGAGTCTGCACCCCCTTCAGGCCCACGCAAGATACGAAGCACACGCATCAGAGCCTGGGCAACCTCCAGCGATGCCTACTGAGACCCGGAGCACATGTGAACCCCGTGGGGCCCGGGCAACCCTCAGCACCTGCGCCTTGGAGACCAGGCGTCTTCTGACACCATCACCCGTGCCTCGGAGCCCACATCCAACACTGCACCTCAAAGTGCACCTCACGTGCCAACACCCGAGCTCTGGAACCTGTGACCCCCCACACCACCAGACGTAGGGAACCACAGCCTGCAGCACACTGACCCAATTGGGTCTACAGGGACCATTAAGAGGTCTTATACATAGAAAGGAAGATGATGCGGAGGCAACAGAAACACAAAATTGAAAACACTGAAAATATGAGAATGAGGAACAGTGAAAAACAAGAAACAGTCACAATGCATCAAGTAAGATTACTGATACTGAACTACAGGAAATGCAAGAAGGAGAATTCAGAATTTTGATCTTCAGAATAATGAGAGGCCTCAAAGAAAGCATAGAGAGATGAAGGAGGAATCTGACACTCTAAGAAAGAATCAGAAAGAAACACTGAACGAAATGAAGGAGTCAATAAACGAATTAAAGACTGCAATGGAAATCAACTCTAGTAGGCTCGACCACATGTAAAACAGGGTATCATTCCTGGAAGACAGTTCATTCAAAACTGAAAACACAGTCAACGATATACAGAAGATATTACAACAACACACCCTGGCCATCAAAGAAATACAGCCCAATACAAGATGTCCTAATCTAAGGATAAAAGACATCGAAGAAGGATTAGAAACACAGACCAAGGGTATAAGAAAACTCTTCAAAGAAATAATTTCAGAGAATTTTCTGAAAATAGAAAAGGATTTGGATTCACATACAGGAGACATATAGAACACCGTTAGGACAGGACCAAAGAAGGACCTCGCCACGCCACATAATAATTAAAATGTAGAATGTAGAGGCCAAAGAAAGAATCCTGAAAGCAGCAAGAACAAAAGAACAGGTGACATACAGGGGCAAAACAATAAAAATCACCCCAGACTTCTCAACCCAAGTCAGGAATGCCAGGAGGGATTGCTATGAAGTACGCCAGACCCTGTAAGAAAACAACTTCCAACCAAGACTGATATATCCAGCAAAGCTATCATTTAAAATTGAAGGAGAAATAAAAATGTTCCATGATAAACAAACACTTAAAGAATTCATGAGGACCAAGCCAACACTGGAGAAAACCACAGGAGAGGTCAACTCCACCAGGTAGGCAACTAAACAAGGAGATTTGTCACTACAGCAAACAGAAAATAGAACTCAAAATGACAGGAAACAAAAATCATATCTCAATAATAACATTGAATGTCAAAGGACTCAACTCCCCAATTAAGAAGCATAGACTGGCAATGTGGATTAAAAAGAATAACCCAACTATATGCTGCTTGCAAGAAACTCACCTTCTAGCCAAAGATACTGATACGCTAAAGGTAAAAGCATAGAAAAAAATATACCATGCAAACGGAGATTGAAAACAAGCAGGGGTAGCAACACTTATATCTGACAAAACAGACTTTAAGCTAAAACACATCAGAAGAGACAAAGCGGGTCACTTCTTATTAATAAAAGGAACAATCCAACAGGAAGATATAATAATAGTAAACATTTACGCCCCAAATATGGGCGTACCCACATTCATAAAACAAAGTCTTCAGGACATCAGGTCTCAAATAGACCCAAACACAATAACATTGGGAGACTTCAACACACCACTCACACCACTAGATCGATCCTCCAGACAAAAGATGAATAACGATTGTTCAGACCTAAAGAAAACCATAGACCAGATGGATCCAATAGACACATGCAGATTATTTCAACCAGCAACACCTGAATACACATTTTTCTCAGCTGCCCATGGAACATTCTCCAAAATAGACCACATACTGGGTCACAAAGCAGTACCAGAAAGTTCAAAAGATGTGATGCAGTTCCCTACATCTTCTCAGATCACAACGGAATGAAACTGGAAATTAACAACAGGAACTAAAAGCAATCACACTAGTACATGGAGACTGAATGGAACACTTTTGAACGAGGAATGGATCAGAAAAGAAATAAGGGGAGAAATTTTAAAAATTCCTGGAATTATACAAAAACAGACATGACCTACCAAAATCTCTGGGACACTTTAAAAGCAGCATTAAGAGGAAAATTTAGAGCACTAAGTGCCCACATAAGAAAAACAAAAGACATCCAAATAAATAACCTAATGACACACCTCAAGGATCTTGAAAAACAGGAACAGTCGAATCCCAAAGCCAGTAGGAGGCAGGAGATAACTAAAGTCAAAACAGAAATTAATGAAATAGAGAATTAAAACCAGTACAAAGAATCAACAACAAAAAAAGAAGCTGGTTCTTTGAAAAGATTAACAAGATTGACAAACCACTAGCTAACCTAACCAAAAGAAGGAGAGAATCAACCCAAATTACCAAATCAGAAATGAAAAAGGGGACATCACCACAGATAGTGGAGAAATCCAGAGGATCGTAAGAAACTACTTTGAAAACTTTTTTCCAATAAAATGGAAAACATGGAAGAAATTGAAAGATTTCTAGACACATACAACCTACCTAAATTGAACCAACAAGATATAGAAAACCTGAATCAACCAATAGCAAGCACAGAGATAGAAACAGCAATAAAACATCTTCCATCAAAGAAAAGCCCAGGACCAGATGGTTTTCCAGCCAAATTCTACAAAACCTTTAAAGAATAACTAAAACCAATACTTCACAAACTATTCCGTGAAATTGAAAGAGATGGAATTCTTCCAAATTCCTTTTATGAGGCCAACATCACATTAATACCAAAGCCAAAGAAAGATACCTCAAGGAAAGAGAATTACAGACCAATATCATTAATGAACATAGATGCAAAAATTCTAAATAAAATACTACCCATGCTCATTCAAACCCATATTGAGAAAATCATATGCCCTAACCAAGTTGGTTTCATCCCAGGAAAGCAAGGCTGGTTCAACATATGCAAAACAATACATGTTATACACCATATAAATCAAACTAAAAGCAAGAACCACATGATCATTCAATAGATACGGAAAAAGCATTTGACAAAATTCAACACCCATTCATGTTAAGAACTCTACAGAAAATTGGAATAGAAGGAACATACCTCAACATCATTAAATCAATATATAAGAAACCCAAAGCCAATATCATATAGAATGGGGAAAAATTGCCGGAATTCCCCTTAAAAACAGGAACAAGACAAGGATGCCAACTATCACCACTCCTTTTCAATATAGTCCTCAAAACTCTTGCCAGAGCAATAAGACAAGAGAAGGATATCAAAGGAATTCAAATAGGAAAAGAAGAATTAAAATTATCTTTATTTGCAGATGATATGATCCTATATCTAGAAGACAAAGAGAACTCAACCAACAATCTACTAGAGCTGATTAACAAATTCAGCAAAGTAGCTGGATACAAGATCAACTTAAAAAAATCAGTAGCATTCATATATGCCAACCATGAATCCACTGAGAAAGAAATCCAGAAAACAATTCCATTCACAACAACTTCAAAACCAATCAAATACCTAGGAATAAATTTAACCAAAGAGGTAAAAGACCTTTATAATGAAAACTATAGAAGACTGAAGAAAAAAATTGAAGATCTTAGAAGATGGAAAGATCGCCCCTGCTCTTGGATAGGCAAAATAAATATTATCAAAATGGCCATTCTGCCAAAAATGATCTACAAAGTCAATTCAATCCATATCAAAATACCAACAACATTTTTCACAGATCTAGAAAAATCAGTCATGAATTTTATATGGAGAAACAAAAGACCCAGAATAGCTAAAGCAATTCTCAGCAATAAGAACCATGCAGAAGGCATAACAATTCCTGACTTCAAATTGTAGTACAGAGATATAGTAATAAAATAAGCATGGTACTGGCACAAAAACAGACACATAGACCAGTGGAACAGAATAGAAAATACAGAAACAAGTTCACAACATTATAGTCAATTGATTTTTAACAAAGGTACTAAACACATACGTTGGAAAAAGGACAGCCTTTTCAACAAATGGTGCTGGGAAAACTGGTTAATCTACTTGTAGAAAAATGGAACTAAATCCTTACCTCTCACCCTGCACAGGAGTCAACTCAAAATGGATCAAAGACCTGGAAGTTAGACCAGAGTCTGTGAAATTATTAGAAGAAGGCATAGGTTCAACACTCCAACATATAGGCACAGGTAGAAACTTCCTCACCAAGACCTCCAAAGCACAGGAAATTAAAACAAGAATTAATAAGTGGGATAGCATTAAACTACAAAGCTTCTGCTCATCAAAGGAAACCATCAAGAGCCTAAAGAGAAAGCCTACAGAATGGGAGAAGATCTTTGCAAGGTATTCCGCTGACAGAGGTCTAATATCTAGAATATACAAAGAACTTAAAAGACTTTACACTAAGAAAACAAATAATCTGATCAAGAAGTGGGCAACTGAAATGAATAGACACTTCACGAAAGAAGAGATACAAATGGCCAATAGATACATGAAGAAATGTTCAACATCATCAGCAATCAGGGAGATGCAAATTAAAACTACTCTAAGATTTCATCTAACCCCAATTACAATGGCAATCATTAAGAAGTCAAACAACAGAGCCGGGCGTGGTGGCGCACGCTTGTAATCCCAGTACTTTGGGAGGCGGAGACCGGAGGATCTGGGTTCGCGGCCAGCCTCAGCGCGCACGCGCGCACGCGCACGCGCACGATAGATCGATTGATCAATCGATCGATCTCTCTCCTCTCTCTCTGTCTCTCTCTCTCTGTCTCTCTCTCTCTCTGTCTCTCTCTACCTAGCGAGGCCCTCCGCAACTTCGTGAGACCCGGTTTCAAAAATAAAGCATAAAAAAAAAATAGGGCCGGGGGCATAGCGCGGAGGTAGAACGCCCCTGCGTTCAATCCCCGGCACCGCAAAAAAAAAAAAAAAAGAAGTCAAACAACAAATGTTGGTGAGGATGTGGGAAAATTGGGACTCTTCTCCACTGTTGGTGGTATTGCAAACTAGTTCAACCACTATGAAGATCATTGTGGAGACTCCTCAGAAAACTGGGAATGGATCCACCATATGATCCAGCTATACCATTACTGGGTATCAAAGGGATTGATACCAAAGGGATTGAAACTAGAAAATTACAGTAATATATGCATACCCATGTTCATAGCAGCGCAATTCACAGTGGCCAAATTATGGAACCAGCCTAGGTGTCCATCAGAAGATGAGTGGATTACAAAATTGTGGGAAATACACACAATGGAATTCTACTTAGCAATAAAGAAGAACAAAATAACAGCATTTGCAAGAAAGTGGAAGGATCTGGAGAACATTATGTTAAACGAAATCAGCCAATCACAAAAAAGAAGGGACATATGTTTTCATTAATATGTGCAACCTAGGGAGTAGTGGGGACACACAAAGGACTCCGGTTGATAATGAAGAACCCTCAGTGGGGCAAGGGAAGTACTACAAGGAAAGGTGAAGGGCAAGAAAGAAGTGAATCAGTGGGAATACTACCATGAACAATATGTACATGTGAGAATATACCAGCATCATTCTTGGTACTTCATATGGGTGGGGGCGGGGGGAACACTAAGAGCTGTGTGCATGTATGTTAACATCAAATTGATACTCACTATGATATAAGACTCCAATGCACCAATAAAAGCGCAAAAAAAATCAGAAGAGACAAACTGGGTTATTCCTTACTAATAAAAGGAACAATCAAACAAGAAGATATAATGATAGTAAACATTTATGCCTCAAATGCTGGCATACCCATTTTCATAAAACAAACTCTCTGAGGCATTAGATCTCAGATTGACTCCAATGCCATAATATCGGGTGACTTCAAAAGGTGTCTCGCACCACTAGATCAATCTTCCAGAGAAAAGATGAATAAAGACTCTTCAGACCTAAGGAACATTATAAGATAAGTGGACATAATCTATACAGAATATTCCAATGAACATCAGCTGAATACACATTCTTCTAAACTACTCATGGAAGCTGTTCCAAAATACACCATATTCTGGGCCACAAATAAAGTACCAGCAAATCCAAAAAATGTTATTCCTTGCATCTACTTTTATTCCACTTGAGATCACAGTGGAATAAAAGCAGAAATCAACAACAGGAAGACCAAAAGAAATTACATAAATACATGGAGACTAAATGATGCACTTTTTAATGAGGACTGGATCAGAGAACAAATAAGAGGAGAAATAAAAAAAAGTCTCTAAAATTAATGAAAACAGGGACACAACATACCAAAATCTATGGGACACTTTGAAGTTGGTTTTCAGAAGAAAATTTATAGAACTGAGTGTCCGCTTAAATAACCTAATGACACACCTCGAGGTATGTCACCAAATAAATACCCTAATGACAAACCTCAAGATGTGTCACCAAATAAATAACCTAATGACACACTTCAGGGTCCACAAAAACAGGAACAGACTAATGACAAAGCCAGTAGAAGGCAGGAAACAATCTGTATCAGAGCAGAAAACAATGAAATAGAGAACCAAAACAATATGAAAAATGAACAAATCAAAAAGCTTCTTCCTTGAAAAGGTCGACAAGATTGATAAACCCTTAGCCAACTTAACCAAAAGAGAGAATCGACCCAAATTATTAAAATAAGAAATGTAAAAGAATATATCACCACAGACAGTGGGGAAATCCCAAGGATCATCAGAAATTATTTTGGAAACGTATACTCCAATAAAATAGAAAATATAAGAAATTGATATATTTCTAGACACATACACCCTACCTAAATTGAATCAAGATGATATAGAATCCTAAACTGACCAAAGAAAGCAAGGAGATAGAAACAACAATAAAAATCCTTCCATCAAAGAAAGATTCAGGCCGGGCGTGGTGGCGCACGCTTGTAATCCCAGTACTTTGGGAGGTGGAGACCGGAGGATCCGGGTTCACGGCCAGCTTCAGCGCGCGCACGCGCGCACTCTCTCTCTCTCTCTCCTCTCTCTCCTCTCTCTCTCTCTCTCTCTCTCTCTACCTACCTACCTAGTGAGGCCCTCCGCAACTTTGTGAGACCCGGTTTCAAAATAAAGCATGAAAAAATAGGGCCGGGGTGTAGCACGGAGGTAGACCGCCCCTGGGTTCAATCTCTAGTACCGCAAAGAAAAAAAAAAAAAGATTCAGGTCCAGATGGATTCCCAGCTGAATTACATTACACATTTATAGAAGAACTAAATCCAATACTTCACAAATTATTCCATGAAATAGAAAGAGATGGAAACCTTCTAAACTCCTTCTGAAAGGCTAGTATCAACTTAATACCAAATCTAAATAAAGATACCTCAAGAAAAGAAAATTACAGACCATTATTCTTGATAAATATGGATGTAAGAATTCAAAACAAAATATTAGTAATATTCCTTCAAAATCATATCAAGGAAATTGTGCACCATGCCCAGGTTAGTTTTATTCCGGGAATGCAAGGGTAGTTCAACATACACAAATCAATACATGTTACTCACCACATAATTAGAACTAAGGACAAAAATCACATGATCATCTCAATATATGCTGAGAAAGCATTAGCAAAATCCAACACCCATTCATGATAAAAATACTGCAGAAAATGGAAATAGAAATATACTTACCTCAGTATCCTAAAGGCAATGCACAATAAACCCAAAGGCAACATCATATTGAATGATGAAACACCATGAGAACTCCCTCTAAAATTAGGAACAAGATAAAGATGCCCACTATCACCACTCCTTTTTAATATAGTACTCAAAACTCTAGCCACAGTGATAAGGAAAGAGAAAGAAATTACGGGAATACAAATAGGAAAAGAGGAACTGAAATTATCTCTTTTTGCTGATGACATGATCCTATACATAGAAGACCCCAAAAAGTCAACGAGAAGACTTCTTGAGCTGATTAACAAATTCAGCAAAGTAGTAGGATGCATAATCAATCTTAAAAATAATGATAAATAAAAAATTAATAGATTTTTATATGCCAATCAAAAATCCACTGAAATACATATCTAGAAAAGATTTCCACTTATAATAACATAAAAAACAATGAAATACAGAAGAATTAATCTATCTAAGGAGGTCAAAGGCTTCTACAATGAGAAGTATAAAACACTAAAGAAAGAAATTTAGGAGGATCTTAGAGGATGGGAAGATCTCCCATGCTCTTGGATAAGCAGCATAAATATTATCATAATGGCCATTCTTCCAAAAGTAATCAAAAGATTCAATGCACTCCCTTTGAAAATACCAATGTAGTTTTTATCAGAGCTAGAAATATCAATCCTAAATTTCATATGGAAAAACAAAAGACCCAGAATGTCCAAAGAAATTCTCAGCACTAAGAACTATGTAGGAGGTGTCATAATTCCTGACTTCAAATTATACTACAGAGTTATGGTAATAAAAAACAGCATGGTATTGGCACAAAAACAGACAAATAGGCCAATAAAACAGAATAGAAAATAGAGAAACAAATCTAAACATATAACCAACTGATTTTAGACAAAAGGTGCCAAAAACATACATTGGAGAAAATACAGTCTTTTCAAGAAATGACATTGGGAAAATTGATTGTCCAGTAATAGAAAAATGGAATTAAATCCCTACCTCTCACCATGCACCAGAGTCAACTGAAGATGGATCAAAGGCCTGTAAATTAGACCTGAGAATTTGATATGATTACAGGAAGGCAAAGGTCCAACACTCCAACATATAGGCGCTGGTAGACACTTCCTCAATATGATTCCCAAAGCTCAGGAAATTAAACATGAATCAATGGATGGGACAGCATTAAAATAAAAAGTTTCTACTCATCAAAGGAAACCATAAAGAGTCTAAAGAGAGAGCCTGGTGTGGTGGTGCACGCCTGTAATCCCAGTACTTGGGAGGCTGAGGCAGAAGGATCACAGGTTTGTGGCCAGCCTCAGTTACTTAGTGAGGCCCTCAGCGACTTAGTGAGACCGTGTTTCAAAATAAAGTATAAAAAATAGGGCTGGGGGTGTAGCTCAGAGGTAGAATGCCCCTGGGTTCAATCCCCTGTACCACACTAAAAAAAAGTCTAAAAAGAGAGCCTACATAATGGGGGAAGATCTTTGTCGGCTATTCTTCTGACAGAGGACTAATATTTACAATAAATAAATTACTTAAAAGACTTAACACTTCAAAAAAAAATCTAATAACCCAATCAAGAAATGGGCAATTTAACTAAATAGACACTTCACAAAATAAGAAATACAAAAGACCAATACATACATGAAAAAATGTTCAACATCATTAACAACTGGGGAGATGCAAATTAAAACTTCACTGAGATTCCATCTAATCCCAATTAGAATGGCAATCATAAAGAAGTCAAACAACAGTAAATTCTGGCAAGGATGTAGAGAAATAGGAACTCTTCTACACTGTTGGTGGTATTGCAAATTAGTGCAGCTGCTATGAAGATTGGTATGGAGATTCCTCATAAAACTGGGAAATAATCCACCATATGATCCAGCTATTCCGCTCCTGGATATCTCTCCAGAGGGACTGAAATAAGAGTATGTTAGTAATACATGCATATCAATGTTTATAGTAGCACAATTCCTAATAGCCAAATTATGGCAGCAACCCAGTGTCCATCAATAGATGAATGGATCACAAAATTATGGAATATACACACAATGGAATTCTACTCAGCAATAAAGAATAACAAATTTATGTCATTTGCAGGAAAATGGATGGACCTGGAGAACATATGTTAAGTGAGGTTAGCCAGTCACAGAAAGTGAAGGGTCTTATGTTTTCTCTCATATGTGGAAGCTAGGGAGTGACTGGGATATAAGAGGGACTTTAGATAATCAAGGAGAAACTCCAGTGGAGTGAATGAGGTGGTTTTAGGGAAGAGGTGAGAGGGAGAATTAACGAAGGAAACACTTCCACTGACATTATGTACATACATGAGAATACCAATGCCAATATCAATATCTTGTATGTGGAAGGGGGAGGGAAGGGAGGGAGCTGGAGGGAAACTCACCAAGTCCCGTGTGCATATATGTCGCTATCACCATGAACTACATTATGATGTGAGATTATAATGCACCAGTAAAAGTATATAAAAATAAATTAAAGATCAACAGCATGGACATCCAGAAGAATCAAGCAAATACATGAAGACTGAATGATATGCTACTAAATGAAAACTGGATCAAAGAGGAAATAGAGGGAGAAATTAAAATATTACTAGAATCAAATGAAAACAGAAAGTCAGCATGCTGCAGACCATCAAGTATTAAGTTTCTGAGGTTAATCAGTGACCATCTTAGCAGAACACACAGTGATATGTGGAGAGAATTCCTACACATAGGATTGTCACAAGGTCCCAATATCAGAAATGAGCCCAGATGGACCTTTCTCCCTGTATTGTGTTTGTCCTGGATGTATGCTAAGAATTGCCCTTTTCACTAGATGACAAGTTGTTTCTGTGTATCCTGAGTTTGGCACTAACAGACACTTTGTTTAAACTTATCAATAAAAGAGGCTTCTGTGAGGAGACACGCAGAAGTAAAGAGGAAGCTCTCTGCTCTTTTCCCCAGCCTCCCCTAAATAAACTCAATTTTATTTATGACTCCAAGTCTTCATGTAAAGACACATAAAGCCTGAAGTGCCTGCGGCTATTGAGAAGTGGTCCTGGCAGCAACATATCAAAATCTATGGGATAGCTTGAAGGTGGTGTTAAGAGGAAAATTTATAGCATTGAACACCCACATAAGAAAAAAATGGAAAGACTCCAAATAAACCACATAATGATGCCCTCAAGGACCTTTAAAAACAGGAACAAACTAACCCCAAAGCCAGCAGAAGGCAGGAAGTAATAAAAATCAGTGCAGAAATTACTGAAATAGTAATTTCAGTAATAGTAAACAAAAAACAATCCAAAGGATCAATTAAACAAAAAAAATGTTTTTTGAGAAGATAAATAAGATTGATAAATCATTAGCCAAATAAGTAAAATGGAGAACAGAACCAAAATTCTATGATAAGAGATGAAAAAGGAGATGTCGCCACAGATAATATGGAAATCCAGAAAATTATCAGAAACTATTTAAAATAGTTATATTCCAATAAACTAGAAAACTCAGAAGAAATTGTCAAATATCTAGACACCTGTAACCTACCTAAACTAAACCAAGAGGATAGAGAAAGCCTAAGAGACCAGTATCAAGCAAAGAAAAAAAAAAAAGAGATTGAAGCAGCAATTAAAAAGCTCAGATAAAAGTACAGGTCCAGATGGATTCCCAGATGAATTCTACAAGACCTTTATAGAATAACTAAGCCCAGTGCTTCTCAAATTATTCTATGAAATAGAAAAAGAAGGAATACTACCAAACTCATTCTATGAAGCCAGCATCATCTTAATCCCAAAACCAAATAAAGATACCTGGAGAAAAGAAAATTACAGACCAATATCACTGATGAACATAGATGCAAAAATTCTTTATAAAATGCTAGCAATTTGTATTCAAAACTACATCAGGAAAATAGTCCACCACAGCGAAGTCGACTTCATTCCAAGGTGCAAGGCTGATCCAACACCCACAAATCAATAAATGGAATCCCCCATGTTAATAAAGCTAAGGACAAAAATCACATGATCATCTCAATAGATGCAGAAAAACAAAATCCAAGCTGGGCATGGTGGCGCATGCTTGTAATCCCAGTACTTGGGAGGCTGAGACTGGAGGATTCGGGTTTGTGGCCAGCCTCAGCTATTTAGTGAGGCCCTCTGCAACTTAGTGAGGCCCTGGTTAAAAATAAAGAATAAAAAGTAGAGCTGGGGGTGTAGCTCGGAGGTAGAATGCCCCTGGGTTCAATCTCTGGTACCGCAAAAAAAAAAAAGAAAAAAATCCAATACCCTTTTATGATAAAAACACTGAAGATATTTAGGGGTAGAAAGAACCTACCTCAACACCGTAAAGGCTATATATAGTAAATGCAAAGTCAGCATTATAATGAATGGGGAAAAACAGAAAGAATTTCCCTTATGATCAGGAACAAGACAAGCATACCTATTCAATCTTGTACTTGAAAATCTAGCCACAGCAATAAGACCTAGAAGGGAATTAAAGGAATACAAACAGGGAAAGAACTAAAATTATCTTTGTTTGCTAATGACATGGTCTTTTGCTTAGAATATTAAAAAAATACTTAACATGAAGACTTCTAGAGGTAATATACATTTTAGCAAATTAGATGGATACAAAATCAATTTATGAAAATCATTATCATTCTTGTACCCCAATCATGAATCCACTGATAAACAGATCCCAAAAACACTTCCATTCACAATAGCTTAAAAATACTACTTAGGAATAAATTTAGCCAAGGAGTAAAGGTCCTCTACAATGAAAATTATAAAACACTGAAGAAAGAAATCAAAGAGCTTAGAAGATGGAAAGATCTCCCATGATTTTGGATAGGCAGAATAAATGTAATTCAAATGGCCATTCTACCAAAAGTGAGATAGATTCAATGTAAACCCATTGATGACAGGAACCTGAGTATTCTGAGGAAGTCCAGACCTCCACCCTTTTTGTGCACCCCTACCCACCCTCTCATTAGGGTCTCCTATAAAAGAACTCTGAGACCCCAAAAGCATTCTCTCCCTCTTGAGATGGCCCACATCCTCCCTTGAACATATATCCCCCACTTTCCTAAATAAAACTCTTATTTTGTCTTTGAAAAAAAATATCAATGTCATTCATTGCAGATCTAAAGAAACTGATCATAAAATTCATATGGAAAAACAAAAACCCAGAATAGCCAAAGCAATTCTTAGCAGTAAGAACCATACTGGAGGCATCACAATACCTGTTTTCGAATTATACTACAAAGTGATAGTAATAAAAACAGCATGGTATTGGCACAAAACACCAACCAATGAAACAGAATAGAAAAGTCAGAGACAAATCCTCATATATGTAGCCAGTCAATTTTTTCCCAAAAAGATATGGTGCAGAATACAGTCTCCTCAACAAATGGTGTTGGAAAAACTGGTTATCCATTTGTAGAAAAATGGAATTATGCCCCACCTTAACCCTACACAAAAGTAAACTCAAGATGGATCCAAAGAGCTAGAAATTAGAACAGAAACTTTGGAACTACTTGAAAAGGGGATAGAGCCAACACTCCAACATAGGTACCAGTAGAAACTTCCTCAATAAGACTCATAAAGTTCAGGAAATTAAAGTAAGAATTAAAAAATCATATGACATTAAACTAAAAAGCTTCTGTGCAGCAAAGGAAAGCATCAGTAGTATAAACAGAGAGCCTACAGAATGGGAGAAGATCTTTGCCCACTACCCCTCTGATAGAGGACTAATATCTCAAATATATAAACAGACTAAAGAGAAGGCAGAGAATACAAGACTGGGAAATAACACATCCCACGTAGGGACTTTCTAGTAGATTGGCATTTTAAATAAATCATACACATGGGTAGTTAGCAATGTCAGGGAAACAGAGTGTGCAAACACTGATTTGTGTTCATAGGAATCTTAGACAAATCAGACTTCAAGACTGTTCCATGTGCTTTACAAGATTCATTGCCAATGAAGAAAATATAGAAACTTTTAAAAAATGGGTGATGAGAAACTACAAACTAACCAATGGAAAGCTGCTTCACCTTCAATAACATTGGACAAAACATACCATACAGGAACAGAATTACTGAGTATAGAAAAAGCCATCTCATTGAAATACAGGTTTAGAATTTGTGTACTCACATGTACATAGCATCAATATATGATATAAACAGATAACTAACGCAGGCATGGTGGCACACAACTGTAATCCCAGTATTTGGGAGGCTGAGACAGGTGGATGGCAGGTTTGAAGCCAGCCTCAGCAACTAGTAAGACTGTCAGCAACCCAGAAGGACACTGTTTCCAAGTAAAATAGGGTTGGGCATATATCTTGGACATAGAACACTACTGGGTTCCATCCTCAGTACCAAAAAATAAAAACCCAAGTCACAGATAATTAATAGAAGACAGTGAAATATTTTAACCTTTTATCCAAAATGCTTTGTATTTTGGTACTAGGGATTGAACCCAGGGGCATTCTACCTTTGAGCAACAACCCCAACCCTATTTTTTACTTTTTGTGGTACTTGCAATTGAACCCAGAAGTGTTAGACTTCTGAGCTGCACCCCAGCCTTATTTTTTTAATTTTAGTTTGGAACAGGGTTTTAATCAATTGCTGAAGTCTTTGCTAAGTTGCAGGTGCTGGCTTTGAACCTGTGATCCTCCTGTCTCAACCTCACTAGTACTGGGATTATAGGCATGTCCCATCATGTCCAGCTTATTTGTTCTTTTGAAACAGTTTCTCACTAAATTGCTAGTGCCCTCCATAATTTGCTGAGGCTGGCTGCAAACCTGCAATCTTCCTGTCTCAGACTCATGAGTATTGGGATTACAAGTGTGTCACACCAAGCACCAGCTAACCAAAGACTCTTAATAATTAACAGAACTGGCACATGAATATTAGGACATAAAAATTGGCCAAGTCGATTCATGCTCTTCATCTAATCACCATAAAAAATAGCACACAGGAGTGACAATAAAATGCCCATCTTTCCTTCTCAGTCACATGAAGCAGGTAATACATGTGGTCATACAACAAGCTCTGAAGTGAGAATCAAAAAATTCAAGAGTTAGTGTGGCAGAAAAATTTATCTTAATACAATAATTGTGAATTTTAAAAATATGAGAAAAACCTGATTTCTCAATATGTTCAAAACTCTTCTTAGTTAACACATAGCAAATAAGATTATATAATGAAGATGCATTATGGAATGTCCATTCTGGAAATAAATGTGAAGACCAGGTAGAACCTTTTGAAGAAACAGAATAGGAGTAGCAAGATGTATTCTAAAAACAATAAAAGAATTTGTATAAATGAGATCAGAGTAATATCACACAACCCAAAATGAAAAGGAAAAATAAGTCAAAGTCATTTCCTTGTAAAGAATAATACATTGGGCACACCTCTCGAGAGACTATATCACTGCCCAATACAAAGGCAAAATAAGATCAGGATTAAATGTAGTGCTAGCAACTGAGAAACTGCAGATATTTGTTAAAATCTATTGTCATTCGTTATGCCAGTACATTTGGAAGTTGGAGCAATATGGGCAGATTCCTAGAAGACACAACTTAACATAGAAGGGCTGAGAACTGCAGGACATCATGAATGTGCAAGGTTCCCAGGATGAAATTGCATAGTGGAAAACTGCTCCACAGGAAATCCCAAGGGATGCTGCAACGGCGAAGCCGCCACATATACCAGAGAGAGCAGCATCTACACGCAGTTCCTGAGGACAGGAGCAAGAGCTTCCTGCTAGTCACCCTGTGAGGTCAGCATGACCTTGGTAGCAAAATGACATAAATATACAATGTTTGCTGAGGAGAACGTGGACTTCCTAATCTAAATGAGAAGCAATCAGTACAAAGTAATTATAAAATGAACTTTGCACCTTGCCAAAAGATCCAAGCAATGGAGCAAGAGAGTTATACAAAGATGCAAAATAGGTGTAACATTACAACCTTCATTCATATGATTACCCAAAGTAGATTTAAGGAGAAAAAATATGTAATCAATCTCAATAGATACAAAAATCATGTGACAAAATGCAACATATTTAAAAACTTACAATTTTTATGATGTAACAATAGAGAGGATTTATTTTACTCTGATAAAGATATCAACAATGTCAACAATACTATATTTGTGGTTAGAAATAGAAAGCTTTCACCATGAGATCAGATATGATAACATATCTGTTATCATGACTTCTATTCCTCATGAATTTAGAGGAATTTTTTGTCAAAGATGAAAGTACAGTTTAAAATCACTGGATAGAAAACAGAAATATATTTTATCATAGGCAGATTAAATTTCATGATGAACAACTGTAGAATAATTTGACTAAATTGTTTGAATTATTTGTGGAATTTTCAAGGTTATTGGGAGCAAAGTGGAGATCAAAGTGGGAGAAAGATGGAAATCATCTGTATTTCTCTATTTCATCAAAAACTATTTTAAAAACACAATTTCAGAATGATGCCATTTAGCCAGGCACAGTGACACATTTCTATAATCCCTGTACCTGGAAGTCTGACACAGGAGGATTGCAGGTTCAAGGCCAGCCTCTGCAACTTAGACCCTGTTTCAAAATGAAAATAAGAAGTGCTGAGCTTTAGCTTAGTGGTAGAATGTCACTATGTTCAATCCCTAGTACAACAAATAAACAAATAAATAAATAAATATTAAAATAAGATGGAATCGGATGTAAACTGTTTCAAAGGTAAATAAATGTGACTGAGGCACTGAACATACAGAGGAGAGCATAAAGGAAATCACTGAACATGAAAAACATACGTTTCTACGTGGGATAGAATGGAATTTCCAAATATGTAGAAACAGTGAACTTGAAATGTCCAGATAAAATTTTTTAAAACTGTGACACAATTTTAAAACAAATCTCAGTTGTTTGAATGCAATGAGATATTTGGAGAGCTGTAGCAAATAATAAAGTATCTGTCTTGGTCAATATTCTCGCTGATATAATCCAAAACAACTGACCAAACAACTTGGGAAAAGGAAGATTTATTTGCTTTAGTTTCCTGGAGATCTCGGTGTTTGTCTATGCCAGGCTGGGATCCACCTCTGCAACTCAGGGCAGGGTAGCAGGACGTGGGGAGAGAGAACACAGGAAACTCCATGCTCATATCATGTGGAGGCCATAAGCAGAGAGGAAGGATATGTAATGCCAAAGCCACATTCCCAATGAGCCCACCTTACCAACCAAGTTTTGCTTCCAATGTTGCTACCTGATTTCTGTGAGGGCTAGTGGGGGCATTCTAAATCCACACCATTACAGTATTAAACAAAGGAAAAATGAAAATAGTAAAAGTATGTGTAAGGAAAAAGAAAGGTCCTGTCAATAAGACACAAGATAATATAGGTGCATTTTAACTGAAATACTAGAAAGACTATCTGAAAATAACAGGAGTCTCTGTGTAGAAGCACAGATGGGGGAATGGGCAGAGTGACCGGTCTTCCTACCTCCCTCTCGTCCAGAGGCTGAGCTATGCAGAAGCCTTGCTCCACGCAGCCAGCATCCTGAGACAGGGCATCATCTCAGAAAGGCGGCATCTCAGCAGCCAGGACTGTATGTCAGGGACACAGTGACAGGACTTTTCTTCCCAGTGGACACCGTCACCCTGTCACCTGCTGCCTCAATGACCTTGTTTACTGTTCATCATTTTGATGCACCCAGAGGAGCAGCAGACAACTGTCCCAGCTGCAAAGTGAGTCTCCTGGTGAATGATTAGGCTGACACAGAGGCCAAGTGGCCACTCAAGGATTGCCATTTCCCCAAGCTGAACTTCAGACAGTGAACTCCAGAACCCGGTGTTAGGATGTAATCTTCACGCGGCTGATGGCAGTTAAGCCAGCCTTGGGTAGGATCCGGCCATGGAGCAGGACCCAGAGGACATGGTCGCTTCCCCACTGGAATCATGTACAGAGAGTATTTACTTCCTTTCTGATCCACAAAGCACCAGCATTACACACGGTGTTTAGTTATAATGTGACTGTGTCCCACAGGTGCCATCCAGGGCTTTTTATGGACTGCATTTTTCTTCTACCATCTGTTTGCCACTACCTAAAAAATAAAATAAAAGTGCTCCAAACATTTTACTGTTACTTATTTTCCACATGATATATCATGCAAACTACATAAAGTAGCAAAAAGAATACAATACAGTTTAATCAATAGAACATTGTCAATAGTTGTGTACACTTGTGTGTACTTATAAAATTAAAAATTACCACCCTTTATCCTAGTGTTAACCATTCTTAAATATTTTATGTATTAGCCTTTAAAGATTATTGCATGCATGTAGGTTTTTTGCTTTTTTTTTTTTTGCTTGTTTTTGTTGTTGTAATGGGGATTGAACCCAGAGGCATTCTACCTCTGAGCCACCACCCCAGCACTATTTTATTTCTTTTTTTTAACATGCTTTTATTGGTGCATTGGAGTCTCACATCACAATGAATATCTATTTGATGTTAACATACATGCACACAGCTCTTAGTGTCCCCCTACCTCTCCCCACCCATATGAAGTACTGAGAATGATGCTGGTATATTCTCACATGTACACATTGTTTATGATAGTAATTCCACTGATTCACTTCTTTTTTTTTTTGCGGTACTGGGGATTGAACGCAGGGGCGTTCTACCTCCGCACTAC